>JACVVK020000031.1:1412500-1490000 GCA_018292915.2 Batillaria attramentaria | reverse complement strand
AGCACATTTCCTTTACACAAGCCACACGCCTCACAAACATCGCAGAAAAGGCACACGCGCACTGACGCAAAACTGTATCAGCGTCAGTTTGCCGACGTCATGTTTGATTGACGTGGGGGTGTGTCGTCACTTTTCGGAAGTTCTCTATTTGTAGACGGGGAAAGCGGGAGTTTCATTGATGTAGTGAGCTTTGTTTTTCCCACTGACTCTCACTCAATAGCATAGTAGAGTGAGAGAACACCACATAGGTCTCAATGGAGCACATGCACAAACGCGGCTCGCGCAAGTCTGCGTGCGTGCGTGCGTGCGTGCGCGCGCGCGTATGTCTGTGTGTGTCTGTGTGCGCGCGCGCGCAGCAGACATAACACATAGTGAAAAAAACGTTCGCCGCGCAGACTTGTCTGTTAAACACATTGAGCCGGTATAAATTCGATCTTTACACTGCGCAGCAGCAACACTTCAATTTTCATGGGGCTGCTTTCATTGCAAGAATTGTATCCGAGTCAAAGTTATTACGTCAAATGTATTATGCGTCATCCCAATGAGGAAAACGTCATAGATTTCAAAGAAAACAACTTGACGTCTCTCTTCCAAAACCAAGATTGGTCTGACAAGCCCGGTCAGTTGTTTCCATTGAGAGAGAGAGAGAGAGAGAGAGAGAGAGAGAGAGAGAGAGAGTGTGTGTGTGTGTGTGTGTGTGTGTGTGTGTGTGTGTGTGTGTGTGTGTGTGTGTGTGTGTGTGTGTGTGTGTGTGTCCTCCCGTATACATGGCATTACAAAAGAACGACCGTGACGACAGCAGGTGATTAAATGGAAACAACATATTGGGCTGGTCAGTGGCCATCTTGTTTTTTAAATTTAATTTTGCTTTTGTGTTTCTTTTGTCCCAGTCTGGGTTAGGGCCGTAGCCGTGGGTTAAATTAACCTCGAGTTTTACATACGGGCCCTGAGCTCTGCATTTCAGTTGAGAACACTGACGTAAACGAGGTATTTTCATCTTTGCTATGCCAACTTACGTTATGGAACATTTTCGCTCGTGAGTGCGTATGTACGCTCGAAATACTCTATCTTGATGTTTAGTAAAGCTCTTGATGCGATACAACGTTGTTTACGCTTTGCGCAAGCGGTCGAACATTCAAATTCTACGGCTGTTACACTACTGGAGCGCTCAGTGGTCGCCGCGTCATTGAGTACGCTTCTGCTGGCTCAGTGCTAGCACTGCAGATGCTGTGGCTGTCCAGAAGTCTGTACGTGGTTTGATGGTAGATACGATCGAACGATGTGCAAGCATGAAAGTTGGTAGGATGAAGCCTGCTCTTAACCGGGCACAGCGCGCGAAACTCACTGATGTGCACACCACAGGCGTTGCGCTCGGTGTGTCTACTAACTGCAAAACTGAACACAGCTGTGCTCGGTGACAAACCGATTGAAGATGCACTGTTTGCGCGTCGAGTGACGTAGTACAGCCAGTCAGAATCTGTTGTGGAAACCACAGTCACAGTTGTGGCTATTTGAAATCCAGGTTGCTGTGATGACGCCACAGCGGCGGAAACCCCCAGAATCACAACTGTGTCACAACTGTGGACAGCACTGTGGCGCTCCGCAGTGCCCAGTTAAGAGCCGGCTCTAGCCGCTTTAAATGTGCGAGCGCATTCAGTTTTCACGCTATGGGCTACATGAGTAGTAATGCAAACCGACTCAACTCAATTACAAGGACGGACTTGGAACGACAATTTTCTAAGCCTGCATTGGATTACTAGCCATGCAGGATCTCAGGTATTGAATCTACCATAACTAAATTTACCCCCCCCCCCCCCACACACACACACAGCACACACACACACACACACACACACACACACACACACACACACACACACACACCACACACACACACACACACACACACACACACACACACACACACACACACACACACACACACCTCCCCTTCCCGTTCCATCTCGGAGACGCATCGATACCGGGATAAGATCCATTTCCAGAACAAACTAGAAGCATGCCTTTTTCTGGCATTTCAGCATGTTCCTCTACGTGAACGAGCCCATGTCAGCATTAGTTTCTCTTGTTCGCGTGTTCTTTGAATCAAGTGGATTGGCAGGGACTGAATCAGATTCTTTGTTGTTCAATTACATCTTTTGGACAACATCAAACAGACGCCGAAACAGTTTTGTCAGCGACTGATTTAAAGCTTGCAGAATTTTTTTCTGAACTGAGCGTCTTTGGTGAAATGCAGCGTGCAGAATGTCTTTAGAAGATCAGTCGTGTTCATTTTCAGATGCTGTGTTTCGCTACACGGCAGGCAAATAATCTGTTCAAATGCACGTTTCTGTTCCTGTGAAAAAAAATACTTTGAAATACAATAGGAGAAGACACGCATGTCACCAATTTATATAAAAAAGCAATGCCAGTCTGTCTGTCTGTCTGTCTCACACACACACACACACACACACACACACACACACACACACACACACACACACACACACACACACACACATACACACACACACACAGAGCCTCCCATACCATACCATACCATACCATACCATACCATATATGTAAACACGTCTCTGACCATACTCACTTTCAAACGGTGCGTTTTCGTCATACGCTGCCCATAGCTGAGCCAGAAAGAACGGGGTCCAACACACGAGGTAACAAATGATGACAGTCACCGTCAGTTTCACTGTCTTGATCTTGGCGCGCGAAATCCCCACGTCCGCTCGGCCGTGCTGACGCCTTGTTGTATTCGCTGGCTGCGGTGAAAAAGACACGCGCTTGGAGCGGCTTGAGGACTTTGGTGATGGCATGGAGAACTGCCGGGAGCTGCCTGTTTCGTGAGGAGTGCTGCAAGCTCTTCTGATGCCTCCCGTCGAAGGTGATGTCTCCAGCGCGGAGGGAGACGTGTCCTGGTTCTCGTGCAAGCTGCGGTTTTCTGTCATTCCACAACCAGTGGCGCCATGACGGTTGTCCCCGTGGTAATGCTGACTCCCGTTGTTCAAGATGTGGTCAGTCTCACGGCTCCTCTACAAGAAAGAAACGAACATGAATACACCACGCAAGGGTATGATGTGACACCATACGCGGAGGCCGCGGTGCAAAACAAGACGAGACAAAAAGAAATAGATAAAGTAAAATGGAGTGAGCTGGTCAGTAGAAGGTTGGACTGTCAAAACTCTGGTCGTGAGTTCGAATCCCAGCTGGGGCCAAATATTTGTGCTGGCCTTTTTCTCGTGGCCTCGTCTTTGATATTACCTATACGTGGTTAAACTCCCAAACACCACCCCCCCCCCTCCTCCCACCACCACCACCACCACCACACCCCGCACACACCTCAGACACACTGACCTGCCAGAAATGCCTTTGACGACTGCCTGGCGAGTTAGCCACGTGGTCCTGCTGTTGACAAGCCCCGAGCTGTGGCTGGGGCGTGTAGCGAGGAGCCAGCTTCTCCGCCATCTTGCTGCTCTTCCAGACAGCGTGGGTGATGTGCCCGTACAGCACGCCCAAGGTCAAGGACGGCACGATGAAGACGCTGACGGTGTTCCAGGTAATGTAGAGTTGCAAGGTCCACTCGGGTTCGAACCTTGCCCAGCAATCGTAAACCCCGCTACCTTCTTGTACTTCCGTCAGTGTGAAGATGAACAGCTGTCACATAATGGCAATGACAATGACAATGACAGTAACAACGACACTTCACTTACCAAGGACAGAAGATTACGTGTCTTACATTTTGTCCTTGCTACTCTACACACGCACACCGTGGCAAACACACACACACACACACACACACACACACACACACACACACACACACACACACACACACACACACACACACACACACACACACACACGCACGCACGCACGCACGCACACAATATTATGCACGCACGCACGCACGCCGCACACGGTTGCTAAACTATTCTCTTTTACTGCAGTAACAAGATGAATTAATATATCTACAAAGCAAAACACATTTCAAAATTCAAAACAACACACCATACATGCAATACGAACACATATACATGGTAACACCTCCTATTAGAAAGAAGAAAATAAAGGAAAATTGTTATTAAACCCTTGGCTGGTATCAGAGTGTTTAAAAATGCACCCATTCTTTTATGACAGGGACAAATCCGTAAATAGCCGGGTCTTGAAGGTGTTCTTGGATGGAGTTGATTATTTATCTATTGTTCATGTATTTATTTATCATCTTTTATATATATTTGTAAAGCACCCAAAGCCCCGGCTTCGGAGATTAGGCGCTAAAAAATTATTATTATTATTATTATTATTGAGCTGAAATAATGTGTGCCGGAAGTGAGTTCCACATGCAGGCTCCAGAATATGAACAACTAGACATGACATAGGGTAACGATGGACGATAACGATTAGAATAAGTATTCCGCACAAAGAAAATAGAGGTTGTTTCGTACTTTGAAACAAAAAACAAAAACACCCCCCCCCCCCCCAATAAAAAATAAAAAAAGACCCCCAAAACAGCAACAACAACAACGATGGCTTGGGGGCGGTCGGAGGTTTAGTGGTTAAGAGACATTGCCAGTTCAATAGTGGCACATCGAGAAAATGGGTTCGATTCTTTGAAATATAACATCTCCTAAAAGCCCAAGCCCGCCCACCTCCTGCCCACTACATGATTAGACTTGTTAAAAAGAACAAGCCACTGCACACCAGTAGGAGCCATTTCAAGCCAGTATTACGCAAGGCGTAGGCCTTCAACGCTAAACCCCAAGACCGCTGCAGATTGCATTATAGTGGCTTGAAGTGGCTCGGGGGTTTACGACTGATCTGAAAATAGTAAAATTGCGATTTTCGCATGGGCTTTCAAAAGTTGTAACGGTGTTTTTTGTTGTTGTTGTTGTTGTTTTTTGTTGTTGTTTTGTCCTGTTTGTTTGCTTATTTTTTTCTTGTGTTGTTGTTGTTGTTGTGCAGGGTTGATGTTTGTTACTTTGTTGTCTATGTTGCTTTGGGTTTGATTGGTTGTTCTTGTTCTTGCGGTTATTTGGGTTTGAGGGTTCTTGTAAACGGTGTGGGGGGGGGGGGGGGGCTTTGGGGGCAGTGGCGGTTGGGGGTGGGGGCGGGGGTTGGGAAGGGGAAGAAGAGCGCAATGCGCTGTCTGCATGCAGCAGGTCATTGCGTGCAACTGCATGCACCTAATCAATGTGCGTAATTGCATCCACCCGATTTGTTGGGTCTCACAAATGTGACAACACTCGAGCATTAATTCGTTCGTCGGTCAGCTAGTCCGCCGGCACGTGAACTGTACAATCATCAGAAACCTGGACAAACGAGAACCTGTGGAACAGCCCATGGAAATACGTGCTGAAAGAACTGTCATTATCCTGCAACATGGAAGCAATTAATGCACGTAAAAAAAAAATAATAATAAAAACGTACATTACACGGAAGTCTTCAGGGATCTGGCCAGCAAAAAGCAGAAAATTAACTTCACCGGGAAAAGGTGTTTCAGCGTTATAAATGTTACAGCGTCAAAACCAATGAAAATGTAAAATACTCTTCCAAAAATGTGAGCTTCCGCACGAAGAAAATAGAGGTTGTTTCGTAATTTGAAACAAACAAACCAAAAAACAGACCCCCCAAACAGCAGCAACAACAACAACGATGGCTTGGGGGCGGTCGGTGGTCGAGTGGTTAAGGGGTTAGGTCAGATTCGAGTCCCACTCGGGGGGGGGGGGGGGGGGGGGGGGGAGCCGGGGTGGTCGAATGGTAGAGCGTTGGACTTCTAATGCTCGGGTCGTGAGTTCGATCCCGGCTGGAGCCAAATATTTGTGCTGGCTTTTTCATCGTTGCCCCGTCTTTTATATCAACCTATGTGGTGGAAAAGGACGTTAAACCCCCAAACACACACACACACACCCACTCGGGGCAAAGATTTTTTCCTTGGGGAACCGTTCATTCGGGCCGATCGACCGGGGTTTTCTCCGGGTACTCCGGCTTCCTCCCCCCTCTGCTTTGGAAACGTTCAGCCCACAAAATTTGCAAATAAATGCAATTCTAAATTCAGAAATTTAAATAGCTGAGTGCAAGCCTCGCACCACGTGATTGTAATGTGTGTGAGAGAATGCGTGTGATTCACGTGAGCGTGCGTGTTAGCTTTAGGCTCGCGGCGCTTTGAGCCAAATGTTTGGGATAAAGCGCCTATATTAATGCGTTTATTATTATTGTTATTATTATTATTATTAGAAAATGGGCTTTTTGTGTTTCTTTCGGGGAGCCGGGGTGGTCGAATGGTAGAGCGTTGGACTTCTAATTCTCGGGTCGTGAGTTCGATCCCGGCTGGGGCCAAATATTGTGCTGGCTTTTTCATCGTTGCCCCGTCTTTGATATCACCCTATGCGGTGGAAAAGGACGTTAAACCCCTAAAACACCCACCCACCCTTGTTTTTCTTTCGGCAAAATAAGTCCGGTTGCAGCTGTCTTTAATTAAATGTCGCCGACCTGTCACCGGACCAAACCTGCAGTTGTCAAAATGAAAATCTGTTCCCATACTGCTGGCTCTTCGTCATGAATAAATTGCTTTACCGGAATTTACTCTCTGCAATTACACATGCGCGCCAGCAACGTGTTTGAAAACAGGCCCCAAGGCTGCAAACGTGCATACTGCAGTCACGAAAGTTAAACAAGAGCTTCAAGTATAGGGTTAACGCTTTGACTTCAACCTCTTCCACAGCTGGAGAGTCAAAATCAGCACGAAACGATAACCCAGATATCAAAAGTGTTGTCTGATCAAACTGCAACTTCTTCATATCAGTCAACAATTTATTATTATTAATTAAACGTCGTTGGTGAGTGTTTCTCTTCCCTATCATAAATGATGTGCAATAAGTATTTCTCTTTATGTTAGGGAGCCGGGGTGGTCGAATGGTAGAGCGTTGGACTTCTAATGCTCGGGTCGTGAGTTCGATCCCGGCTGGGGCCAAATATTTGTTCTGGCTTTTTCATCGTTGCCCCGTCTTTGATATCACCCTATGTGGTGGAAAAGGACGTTAAACCACCAAACACCCACCCATCCCCCTTCTCTTCATATTATGAATTATCTCTGATTGACGTTATCGCTTTTGTGTTCTACATGATACACGACAAAGTGATGAGGGTAAAAGGGTAAACCGGGTGGGGGGGGGGGGGGATAGGAGTATAACGTCGTTTTTCCACCACGTGTGGGTGATATCAAAGACGGGGCAACGAGAAAAAGGCCAGTACAAATATTAGGCCCCAGTCGGGATTCGAACTCACGACCCGAGCATTGAGAGTCCAACGCTCTACCATTCGACTATCCCCCCCCCCCCCCACCCCCCGGACAAAGTGATGAAGTGTTTCTCTTTCGTATTATGAATGGTATCTAATAAGTAATTCTCTCTGATATAGTGAATATTCTCTAAATTGCACATCGGATGTCGTTCATGACTGATCCCTGATAAGTAATTTCCGTATTTCTCTTTCACATTACGAGTGATCTCTGTAAAGTGTTTCTATTTCATTTTATGCACGATCTGTGATAAGTGTTTCTATTTCATATTATCTATATTATCTCTTAAAAGCCCATACAAAAATCACTATTTTACTTGAAATCTTCAAATCACGCGGAGCCACTTCAAGCCACTATGATGCAATCTACAGCGGCCTCGGGCCTAGCGGGGAGGGTGGGGCAGGTGGGTGTTTGGGAGTTTAACCCATTAATGCCCAAATTTTTGTTTTACATGAAAGTTGTAACGTGTTCAAATGAGTGCTCTAAGAACACTTCGCGCATTGTTTTTGAAGTTAGATTATCTGAAATATAAGAAATAGAGTATGAGACAGCTGTGTCCCATATATATGGGACTGTGGGCTTTAATGGGTTAACGTCCTTTTTCACCATGTAAGGGTGATAGGCTTAGCGGGAAAGTCCTACGTCTTGCGTAATAGTGGCTTGAAGTGGCTCCTGCGTGTGTGCAGTGGCTTTTTTTTTAAACCGGTCTTATCATTTAGCGGGCAGGTGGTGGTGGTCGGGCGCGGACTATTAAGAGCCATGCATTATTTCCAATTGAAGTAGGGGAGCCGGGGTGGTCGAATGGTAGAGCGTTGGACTTCTAACGCTCGGGTCGTGAGTTCGATCCCGGCTGGGGCCAAATATGTGTGCTGACTTTTTCATCGTTGCCCCGTCTTTGATATCACCCTATGTGGTGGAAAAGGGCGTTAAAAACCCAAACACCCACCCCACCTCCAATTGAAGTATTTCCCTTCAATTTCATGAATGATCTCTGAGATGGAGACAACAACAAGGGACTTCAAATCCATTCCCAGCTAGCCATTCCACGAAAAGGCAAAGGTCCCCCTGTTTTTTATTCCCTCTGGGAATCATCATTATCGATGGATCAACAAATACTAACAACCAAACCCAGCATACGGCTTCCAGACTGGCCGTTAAGCAAGCCGGTTTGGCTGTATACGTTCTCTGGGCATCTGCTTTATCAGCGGAGTCAGTCTCACACACACTACTCAATCAGCCGACCCAGTCTAACACGCACCGCTCAGTCAGACCAGAGACATTGATAAAAAAAAAAAAAAGGCCGTCGTGGTCAATGTCGTAAAGTTGTGGCGAGAAAGCACGTCGCTAGAGTAGTTTGATGCGGCTTTTGTATTTAATGTTGAGTACTTCTTATCTTGCTAGTTATGACTGTGCTGGCGTGGCTGATTCTGTTGAAGCTAAGGTATGTATGTAGTGTGCTTGTGCTACCTCTGTGTGTGTGTGTGTGTGTGTGTGTGTGTGTGTGTGTGTGTGTGTGTGTGTGTGTGTGTGTGTGTGTGTGTGTGTGTGTGTGTGTGTGTGTGTGTGTGTGTGTATGCGCGCCTCAAAATGTTCATTTGAATGTGGAGGTATGTCTAGTAAGGTTTAATTGTATAGGTATGCTTAGTCCTCTGCACAGATCCTTCTGATTTTTATGTTGTGTGGGGGAGCAGGGGTGGTCGAATGGTAGAGCGTTGGACTTCTAATGCTCGGGTCGTGAGTTCGATCCCGGCTGGGGCCAAATATTTGTGCTGGCTTTTTCATCGTTGCCCCGTCTTTGATATCACCCTATGTGGTGGAAAAGGACGTTAAACCCCCAAACACCCACCCCCACCCTTATGTTGTGTGAGTGACTGTGATGATTGACCCGACACCACACATCATTCCTATGTTTTATTGTTTTTACCCAACGAAACACATGGCAATAAATTATTATTATTATTCACTTGACTCAGGAGTCCTGAGTCAGAGTCCTACATTCACAAAGGCTGGAGCATTTTGGAGCGGCGGGAATGATGACTGTGTGTCGGTTGGGTGGCACCTTGGGAAGGAATCAAAGGTGTGACAACTACAAGATCCTACAGTGACACTGCATCCGTTAGAAATCTCGAACGAAGTCGCTGTTCGTTTTCTGCAGGGGCGTAGGAACCACGGGGGGTCCTGGGGGCCCAGGCCCCCGTTCGATTTTTGGAAGGGGGCCCGAATATCTTTGGGCCCCCCTTGCTTTTCATAAGAGGAGAGGGGGCCCACCAGCCCCCCCCCCCCCCTCTCTGCTGTCGCAGGACACAATCCTTGGCAGTGAACACACACACACACACACACACACACACACACACACACACACACACACACACACACACACACACACCTCTTCACCCCGGCCATATGGCTCACCCGACTTAGTGGGACCCTCTTCCTCTCAGCATCTTCCTACGCGCCTGTTCTGTGTCCCCCGACATCTCCGCAAAGATTGAAACGATAGGTGCGGGAAATGCGAGACAATGGTAGGGGACTGTACTCTGGAGTACATATAAGCTTAATTATGTTTTCAGTCATGCGCCTTGTCGTCTTCTTGTGCATTACTGGTGGGGGCTGGTACAAAATTTCACCGCAAGATCATAAATCAACGCTTGAAGCGTAAATAACTTTTCAAAAGTAAAATCAGTGTATTCCTTTTCAGGATCGTAAAATTTGAATGTTCGACCGCGCGCGCACAGTGTAAACAACATAGCATCGCATTAGGAGCTGTACTAATCATCAGAATAGAGTATTTCGAGTGTACAGCGAAACTGTTCCAAAACATAAGCTGGCTACCGGCCCCCGTAGTGTAGTGGTAAGCACTTCGGACCATGGACCGGGAGACCCGGGTTCGAATCCCAGCCGAGGCAAGCGGGATTTTTCCTACCTAGGTCGGCTCCTACCCAGAGCGGGTGTGCTATGGGCCCAATGGGGAGGCTGTTGCCACACAGCCGAGATTCACCCACTTCACGGGTGCGACTTTGGGGGTGCTTCCCTTTGTATGACACGTCTTATGATGTGGATGATTACACGGCCGGCATCGCAGGTGCCGTAGTTCCCGGGCCTGGTTAATGCCGGGATATTGATGACAGGAAGCGTGGAATGCGGCCCTGTCGCGCAGTCCCAAACCACACCGACCTCCATGGCATCATCTTACCATCATGCTCATCTCCATCCTCATGCATAATAAAAATTGCCCCAGCTTTCGAGCCCTCCGTGGATTCCACCCATTACCTGGGAGGAACACCACCGGAGCTGGCAAAAAGAGTTGGGGCAGCAACCCCCCCCCCCCCCCCCTCCAAAAAAAAAATCAAAAAAATCTGGCTTAGCAAAGATGGAATTAGCCGCTTTAAGAGAACGGTCTCCGCGCCAAAGTGGAACATCACCTCTTTCAAAAAACAAGCTTGGACAGGACCGTAAGTGACATTTTCCCCCTCATTTAACGCGTACACTGTTTTTTAAAACCATACGACAGTGACCATTTTAGCGTTAAAATGGGATTTATTCGTTGTCCCTCATTAGGGCCATGGCCAGGCAGTCTGGGACAATCACGCGTATGGTTTCCGAGGGAACCAGTCAGTCAGGACAGCAATTTTAAACCGGTCGTCGGACGAGGCTTCAGGAGGGAAACTTGTCAGCCCCATAAGGCTTCTGTGCCCCTTAATCTAACGACCAAATACAATATCAGTTCCATCAAATTAAGCTGTGGAAGCTTGAATCTTGCGTGTTTGCTGTAAACGTTGTGCGGAAATTATATGAAGCCACCGAGCGAAGAAAGGGTGAGGAGAGGTGGAAGGGGGGGGGGTGTAATAACTTGTTGTGGCTC
Source organism: Batillaria attramentaria (assembly GCA_018292915.2). Lineage (NCBI taxonomy): Eukaryota > Metazoa > Mollusca > Gastropoda > Batillariidae > Batillaria > Batillaria attramentaria. The sequence continues at coordinate 1,478,826 of JACVVK020000031.1, read as the reverse complement.
AGTAGTTTTGCACTCGTTGACCTTTTGGCACGCTGCCAATTACTCCTGTCACGGTGGGTGCTATTGGTTCGATACTGGTGTCCCGGATGTCATGTTGCCTCGCGCCTTTTTTAATTGGCAACAAAACGAGGTTCGATTAGTTACTTTTTTGTTTTAACCAGTCTTGTAGTACTGTAAAAAAAAAACTGATTTTTTTCATGCTTCGAGTGTCTGAATGGAGGTCTGAAGCCCCATACCTATCGTGGGATGGAAGACGAAAATACAATAGGCGAACAACAACTGGTAAGTAAATCAAACAAACATTACAAGTAGATCCAATTTTTGTCGATTGGTCAATTAAGCAGCTAGTTAGGAAATCAAAATGCACTGCGTGTAAGATGAGCTAAAATGTACATATTATGTCACGTTCAAAACGCTTTGCATGACTGTAATTACAGGCAAAGTTTAGTATGCAGCGAGAGAAGGCGTTTGCCACCCATAGTGTGGTGCGTGCGCACTCAGACGGGGAGACAACTAAAGTTTACCGTTAAAAATTTGTCTGCTGTGCAAAACGGCTAGTATATTGGGTGAGTAGATGAGAGCCCTTACACAAAATTAATTATTTGCAATATTTTTAAAAAATTTATTGCTGTTTTGTACGAGAGTCTGGACCACAAGAATTCCTCATCAAAGGGATGAATATAGTTACCTTTATTTGTCTTTATCAAAGGGGGGCAGTCTCATGTCTGTCTATTTTTTCAAAGTGAATATGTGTCTGGAAGGGCTGATCAGAAAATTCACGCAGGCCTTTACAAGCAGGCATGGTACTATGTACAGTGAGACATGTAATGCATCATCATTGCGCCTTCATTGAGTTTGTGCGTGCGGTGGGTTTTTTTTTGTTTTGTTTTTTTACAAGTGGTCCTTGACTTTTTAAGATGAGTATATAGAAGCACCTGAGGCACGCTGAAGAGTAGAGAAGCAGCCCAGGCCCCAAACACGAGGAGATGAGCGTGTCTGGACGTCCACTTCTGGCTTACGAACGGTTTGCAGATGGCCACATAGCGGTCTATGGCCGTGGACAGGAGAACGTAAGATGACGCGTACATTGTCACCAGCTGTAGATATTTCACGGCGCCGCACAGGAAGGCCCCACCTGCAGAGAAAAACGGTTCAAGTTTAAGATGGTGTAGGGAGCCGAGAGAGCCGACTGGTGGAGCGCTGGACTTTCAATGCTCGGGTCGTGAGTTCGAATCCTGGTTATGGCCAACTATTTGTGCTGGCATTCCTTCTCGTTACTCCATCTTCGATATCACCCTGACGTGGCGAAGGAGTATGTTAAACTCCCAAACACCCACCCATCCCAAAACAGCCTGACTGCATTGTGCTTTTGAATGGCTGGCTTGTAACCATGGCCAAAAAGAATGGCCTACATTTTATGCCTGGATCGTAGTGCAAAACTATTTACACAAAAACATTTCCCGAGGGGAAAATTCACACAGCGCAACTGAGGCCGACTGAGGTCTTTAGCACCGCCATGACTATCACATTTATCTAAAATCGATGACATTTTTACATACGGAGGAAACTTTTCCTAGAGTACGCCGTACATCTTGTACATCCTGAGACCCCCCCATCATCATTCTGAATTTATTCAGATTATTGGATATAGTTTTACACTCCGAGACACTCTCAAGGGGACTATATACTATCTAGAATTCGGTTTGGAGCCTGGCTGTCATTTTGGTAGAGAAAAAGCAATGACTTCGTGCAAGCGTGGAGACAGAAAATATAAGGATCCCATCAAAGACCGTAGATCTTTGATCCCATGCTGAGAGAACTACTTGACGTGCGCGTGACACTGTTGTTGTTGTTGTTGGTGTTGATGATGATGAAGTTGTTGTTGTTGTTGTTGTTGATGATAATGGTGATGATGTTGTTGTTAATGATTGTTTATTTTTATGGTTTCTTTTGTTTGTTTGTTTGTTTGTTGTCTTTCATCAGTTATCATGTTTTCCTTTTTTCATACAGTCTGTTAAAAAAAAAAAAAAACAGTATCTGTAGATACGTACATCAGTTGCTGTTTCCTTTTTCTAAACTTTTCAGGAAGCATTTTTCCCCACTGTTGAAGCTTTATCTCTGTTTGTGATATCAAAGACGGAGGGAGGGGTGGCGGGGGGGGGGGGGGGGCTGCACTGAAAATGAAATGTACAAACTTTGCCTTCTTCGATACTGAACCCTCAACCTTCCGATCCCGAGTCCGACCCTAAACTCACTTAGCCACCTAACTGCCCTTAACCAGTTTGTTTGTTTATTTATTCTTCAAGACCCTCTGGGGGCATGTGGAGAAGAAGAAGAAGGAGAAGAACAACAACAACAACAACAAAACCTATAAACAAAAACAAAAACCGAGAAGACCACAGCAACAGAAATCAGACAAAGCAAAGCATACGAAAGTAAAAAAGAAAACAAGACACAAAAAGAGTGCTAACATAGCAAACAGAACACACAGACAAAAACAGACTCGGTTACAAGGAAGCGCATTACAAACATACAGAATACACGGGGGGGGGGGGGGGGGGGTACGTGGGTGTTTGGGGGGGTTAACGTCCTTTTCCACCACATAGGGTGATATCAAAGACGGGGCAACGATGAAAAAGCCAGCACAAATATTTGGCCCCAGCCGGGATCGAACTCACGACCCGAGCATTAGAAGTCCAACGCTCTACCATTCGACCACCCCGGCTCCCCCAGAATACACGGAATAAACCTACAAATACACATTATGTACCGCACATGAGTATACCACGTTTTTGACTCTTTTTCGGTTTTGGGTCTGTTTTCAATCTTCAAGCAAGATAAACAGTACGATAAAAGTCGTACAATTAATGAACATAAACAAGCACCGCTTATGATAATGCTAAGGATGGAACAAACACATATTGACAGTATTGCAATGGCAGACTAAGCTGGTCAGTAATAATTATGATAAATTAACAGTACAGGAGAGAGAGAGAGAGAGAGAGAGAGAGAGAGAGAGAGAGAGAGAGAGAGAGAGAGAGAGAGAGAGAGAGCAACAAGAACAAGAACTTTTATTTTACAACAGTCATATTCATACCAATTTTAAAACTTGCTGTTGCTACACTACATGGACTACTACTACTGCTAGAGAGAGAGAGAGAGAGAGAGAGAGACAGACAGACAGACAGACAGACAGACAGAGGGGGGGGGGGTCTATGTGTGCTCAAAAGAACATCAACAAAACAAAACAAAACACTACAAAACAAACAACAACAACAAATCTCCGACAGCAGCAAAGTGACAAAAGGAGTCAATGAACGATTTCTTACTAACAACTGCGGCTGTTACCTTGAAAGCGGAACGTGATGTCCCAAGCCATCTGCGGCAGGACGCTGAAGAAGGCGACAAAGAGGTCTGCCAAGCTGAGGTGGAGCATCATGAGATGCATGCGAGACAACTTGCCCCGTTTGACGCTCAGTGACACCACCACCATGCTGTTACCGACGATAGCCAGGCCTAGGATGGTCGCCGAGACCGCCACTTCTACCATCGCCATGTCCTCGTCTCGGTGGCTGTAGTCGGTGAAGTTGGTGGCCTCCGTCGTGGTGTTGCTGTGGTTGAGGTTGGTGTAGGTCATGGTTGAGATGACCGGAGGAGGAGGCGGAGTGCTAGTCATGGTTGGCTCGGATCGGTGTCAGCTCTGAAATGGGAGTATTGTAAATGTTGTCAGTGTTGGATACGGCACGTCCCTAAAAGACAGAACCTGCTGTGATAATTACACACACACACACACACACACACACACACACACACACACACACACACACACACACACACACACACACACACACACACACACACACACACACACACACACACACGCACGCACGCGCGCGCGCACACACATATTTGTATAACTGCAGCGCTAGCGCATGACTGTGGTTATTTTGTCATCATCATCGCTTGGTAACAGTGAAGTTAATGGGCCTATTTGTCTCCCGTTACAAAATGTGATTAAAATACCAGCACACACACACACACACACACACACACACACACACACACACACACACACACACACACACACACACACACACACACACACACACACACACGCACGCACGCACGCACGCACGCACGCACGCACGCACGCACGCACGCATGCACGCACACCAAGTGTACATGTTGAAGATCCAATCACACCCGAGAAGTGCCGCAAAATGGAAACAAAAATTAATCAGTACAGACAAGAAAAAAAAAAGAGTGGCATTGTACAAAACGTGCCATAGCCTCGCATATTTCCGCAAATGTCTTTGTTTCCTCTCTCTCTCTCTCTCTCTCTCTCTCTAGAGAGAGAGAGAGAGAGAGAGAGAGAGGAGAGAGAGAGAGCCGGGATAGCCGAATGGTAGAGCGTTGAACTTTCAATCGTGAGTTCGAATCCCGGCTGGGGCCAAATATTTGTGCTGGCCTTTTCCTTGTTGCCCCGTCTTCGATATCACCCGTACGTGGTGGAAAAGGACGTTTACCTCTTATAACACCTATCCACCACCTCTCTCTCTCTCTCTCTCTCTCTCTCTCTCTCTCTGCTACAATTCAGAACACACATACATCCGGTTTGCGCTCTGTAAATTTAACACTCAAAACTCTTGAATCAGGAAAACCACTAACTTTTCTTGCTTTGCATTTGTCATGTCCTATCCTGTCTTTATATGAAATCAAGTCGTGTTTTTAATCGAAACCAGCAAACAAAATGACATCTGGACAATATAAGCTGTTCAAAGGATTAAACCGTCAAAACTTTTGTCCTGTTTCGCGTTACTTACGTGTTCGACGGTTGGAAATCAGGATTCAGATTCACATATGGCTCAAGTAAAGGATTAACATGTCAAAATGTCTGCTCTGTTGTAAAGCTCTTAGTCTGGCAATGTAGAGCAGAGTCTTTTAAAAAAAAAAAAGCACAGTTTGACAGTAAACGGACGTTTGGGGATTTCGGTAATCTCAAGATTTAGGTTACAAGACATGTTACTGCACTGCATGGATCTCTGATTGCAGGAATTGTGTCCGCCGGCAAATAATGTGAAGTACGTCATTCTGTTCTATAGAAGCGTTATTTTCTGATTTATTGTGACATTTGCTTGACATTATCAAACAGAAACTGCCATATTTTACTCTCGATTGAGCTGACGCAAGTTGTGTGTGTGTGTGTGTGTGTGTGTGTGTGTGTGTGTGTGTGTGTGTGTGTGTGTGTGTGTGTGTGTGTGTGTGTGTGTGTGTGTGCGTGCGTGCGTGCGCGTGCGTGCGTGCGTGCGCGCGCGCATGCTCCACAGAAATTCGGACATCTGATTGGCCAATGCCATATGCGTACAAACTTGTATTGCCACTCTGACAGTTCTTGTTTACAATCTTTGACAAACGTCACACGACCCGGACATAGAAGAGACTGAAACAGGCTTAGCTGCAGTGCGGACGGAAAATGAGCGTGTTGGAGGCAAGGCGTGCTCGGTAAAAAAAAGAATCCATCTAATATCCTGCAAACCCCCAGAAGACACGCAAAGCATTACCCGGTCAATTAATTCTAAAACGCAAAACGACCCGGTAATCCTAGATTTTTTTTTTTTGGTGTTTCTGTGAAATTACATCGACAGTTTTTTTGTTTGGGGTAAACGGTATAGAACGTTGACCTAATGTTTTGACACCCCAATGCAAATACCCTGCTTCCCAACCCCCTCCAACCCCCAGCCCCCTCACACACACACACACACACACACACACACACACACACACACACACACACACACACACACACACACGCACACACGCACGCACGCACGCACGCACACACACACACACACACACACACACACACACACACACACACACACCACCGCCACTACCACCACCACCAAACAAGAAAAGCAGTTCAGTTTGAAGACAGAGCCACTGCGCTAGGGTTCAACAGGAAGCGTTGCCGAATTCTGCTGGATGAACAAAAACTGGCACGGATGGCACAAAAGTGCTCGTCTTTGTAACACGCGAGTCTCTTTTTTGATGGAAGCAGGAAGATGAAGCAATTAAATACGAGCCTACAATGGGTTGGGGGAAAAGGGGAGGGGGGGTTGGGGGAGTGTAATCTTCGAAGCTCCAACACTCATTTGGAATGAAGTGAAATGAAAATTTGGACATCGTGGCCGTTTGTTGTTGCTGTTGCTGTTGTTGTTTACGGCCTCTAGCATTGCAGAAACCAGGCCTCGAGGGACCCTGACCGAATTTTGTTGGCTTGCAGGTGCCGAGACGATGGCGTCAAGGTCGTGCTCTAGAAACAGGTCGTAGTGTTATAACCCGAGATGCCGACCCCTTCAACACCACAGGGGGAGCCGGGGTGGTCGAATGGTAGAGCGTTGGACTCTCAATGCTCGGGTCGTGAGTTCGAATCCCGCCGGCTGGGGCCAAATATTTGTGCTGGCCTTTTTTTCTCGTTGCCCCGTCTTTGATATCACCCTTATGTGGTGGAAAAGGACGTTAAACTCCCAAACACCCACCCACCCTCAACACCACAGACTGGTGGGTGGGTGGGTGTTGTTTTTTTTTTCCACGAAACCTGGCTGACATCAAAGACGGAGCAACAGGAAAAAAAAAAAAAAGGCCAGCACTAATATTTGGTCCCAGCCATATTTACAAATGTAAACATAGTGAACGACCCCCGTGTATGAATGCATATGTCCAATCGGCAAAGCAAAGATATATTAGATGACAAATACTTATCTTTAGTACATCATGAGTCCTTAGATGACTTGATGCCGTACGGAAGCCTTATTTAACATTTACACCTATTTCTTGACGAATGTTGAGGACAGCAGTTACAGTTCGAACCTTCAACGTATGTATACGCGTATGTATTAATGTTTAGTATGTATATATGTTTGTGTGGCTGTATGTATGTATGTATAATAATAATAATAATAATAAAATGGGTACTTAAAAGACGCCCTCCCTCTCGCGGGAGCTCAGGGCGCCTTACAAAGAACACACACTCCCTCACCCAGAAACACACACGACATGCCTCCACACATACATTTAACTAAAAACACATGATGTGCAGCATCATACACGGGCTGCCCCTGGCTTACACACACACACACACACACACACACACACACACACACACACACACACACACACACACACACACACACACACACGACCAGCAAAATGTGGCAACAGTTATTGGTTGTATGTATGTATGTATGTATGTATGTATGTATGTATGTATGTATGTATTTTTAAAAAACTGGCCCCAGCCGGTATTCGAACTTGAGACCCGACCAAGTCCAAACCTCTACCATTCAGCTATCCCTCACGCAAGCGTGGAAAAGTTGATAATGCTACAACACAGCCACCTATACACTCAAGCATTGACAACTGAATCTACGATCCATCTGCCTGTGTCCGCGCTAATTGCGTCCATTCATCTTCTGGTATCAGACTGGTCTCGAGGTTAATGACGATGGTGATTGTCTCCCGAACATACAACCACTACCCCTATCCCCACCCCCTACACCATTACCCCCACCCCCACCCCATCCCCTGGTATGTGGTACAGCCCTTTGTCGCTACCACCGGACCGTTTTCCTGCTCAGTCTTTTTCTCATTTCCACTGTCGATTTTTCGCCCTGAACTAAGACCTTTTCCCTTCTCTCCTCCTGACGGCCAAAATGCCATCCATCTCTGTGACAGGTAGATAATGTCTGATCACTTCGACTGTGGCCTAGTGGTTAAAAGACTAGTCACCAATGCGAGAGGTCAGGGGTTCGAGTCCCACTCGGGGCAAAGAATTTTTCCTTCTCGTATGTGGCACCGTTTATTAGGGCCGATCGTCGGGGGCTTCTCTCCGGGTACTCCGGCTTCCTCCCCCTCTGCTTTGGAAATGTTCAGCCCACCAAATTTGAAAAATAAATGCCATTCTAAATTCCGAAATTTAAATAGCTGAGCTGACCCTTCGCACCACGTGATTGTAATGTGTTTATGTCCAGTGTGTGAGAGAACAAATCTACGCCTCGTAAGCCCCTTTTCAGGGCTTATTGTGGAGACTGTGAAAGTGTCATCGTCACTTTCGAAAAAGGCCATAAGAGCCAAGGATGTGAAAAGAGCATAGGCCTGTTTGTAAGATGATGGTACTTGGCAATGGTACTGAAGTGTCGGGGTCCGTATTGTTAACTTCGCTATAAACAGTTTATTTTATTCCCACCCTCCGGGGGCGCATAGCAACAAGACCTGGTTCAGAAACCTGCCGTGGACGGTGGAGACTGCAAGAAAAATACTTACTTCTTGGTGCTTGCTTTGTGTGTTTGTACGATGTTGTATGAATACTAGTCTGCTGCATGGTCTTTATGTACGGCGAATAACAAACCGAAAGCGTTTAAAAACCACACAAAAAATTCTTGTTATTTTGAATAAAATATGTAAATTTCAAAAAAGAAAAAGAGAAATGAGTGCAGACAAACGTATGTGCATGCGTGCGTGCGTGCGTGTGCGTGTGTGTGTGTGTGTGTGTGAGAGAGAGAGAGAGAGAGAGAGAGAGAGAGAGAGATTGTTTAAGAAGTATGGCCGACCTCACTGTATCCTGTGCCCCTTCCCCCGCCCTTTCCTCCCTTCACTTACCCTCATCCCCGTTAAGCCTGGCTCTGGTGCTTAACGTCGCTATCGTTCATTTACATACAGTCACCGATCAAGGAAGCCAATGCGCGTGCTTAAAGGTTGCAATCTCAGCAAAAAGCCGCAAACTGCCATTGCGTTTTCTAAAACTGCTACTCCTTCGACTGTGTATAATCCAGGCAACTCTCTCACAGTTGCAGAGTTTTCAGCGCTTCGGGGACCCTAATGAAGCCAGAGCACGAGTTTGCCGTGACAGTATAAATTTCGCTTTTGGTCAGTGAGCGAGACACATCGCTACAGTGTCTAGCGGATGGTGAATGCTGCACGATCTTTCTCGCTCAGTATCAAAACGCAAACTGAGCTGTGAAATCAGGCTGCCCTTGGCTTTTATTGGGGTTTCAGGGACGCGGAAAACTCTGCAACTATGACAGAGTTGACTGTGCTTGCACGGTCGACTCTGTAATTTTTTTTTCATACTTCGGAAAGCTTTTTGGGAGTATAGATCTCTAAAGATCTGAAATCTCAACGAAAAGCCGCAAAAACTGTGTTAAACAAAACAACAACAACAACAACAACAACAACACACACACACACACACACACACACACACACACACACACACACACACACACAAACTATCCGACTGTGCAAAATACACAGTCAACTCTGCCACAGTCATAGAGTTTTCAGCGTCTCCAGACCCCCTCTAAAAACCACGGGCAGCCTGATTTCACAGCTCACTTTGCGTTTTGACACTGAGCGAGAAAGATCGCAGTGACTAGTCTTCTCGTGCAGCACACAACACCCGCTAGACGCTGTAGCGACGTGTCTCGCTCACTGACCAAAATCACAATAGTCACCGCAAACTCACGCACTGGTTTTTTTAAGGGTCTCCGAAGCGCTGACAACTTTGCAACTGTGACAGAGTTGCCTGCGTTATACACAGTGCAGGTTGTGAAAAAAAGTTTGCGGCTTTTTGTTGAGATTGCAGACTTTTAAAAGTGCACGTGCGTTTCGTAACCTGACACGCACGGACCAAACAAAAGTATCAACGACCTCAATGTTGTGTGTGTGTGTGTGTGTGTGTGTGTGTGTGAGTGTGTGTGTGTGTGTGTGTGTGTGTGTGTGTAGTGTGTGTGTGTTTTTTTTTTCTCTCCCAAGAAATCAAACAAAAGTGCAAGCAGGCACCAAGCAGAATTCCGCCAACTCCGCAATCAAGCACGGGCGGTTGAAGATGGCAAAAACTGCAGAAATTAATTTTGTCGGCTCACCTCATTAGTCCTTGTCGCATGCCTCACGCTTCCCGCATGCTAAACTATTTTTTGCGACGTGAGTTTTTGGAAGCTCCCTGGACACAAGGGGGAGGAGGTACAGCCTAGCTATCAATGCTGACTCAGTCAAACTAAGTCACATGCTTGATCTCACCCACCACAGGTCAGGGGCGAGCCCTATCAATCTACCTCAGCCTTGAGGGAGTCTGAGTTCTGTCACTAACCCTTGCTGTGCATCACACAGCACGTGATTTTTGGGCTCGCCCCAATACTGTACCAGTTTGTTTTTGCACTGACAGTATCTGTGGAGACTGTTTCAAAACACTCACGCTGACAAAAAACAAACAAACAAACAAACAAACGAACAAACAAACAAAGAAACAACCAATCCGTTTGTCCACATGCACGCGCAGCGTACCAACCGCTCGATGGCGAACATGGCTAGGCAAGCATTATGGATGGCCTGCGTCTAGGAACGTCCAAGTGGTATGAGCAATGCCTCAGGCATCATACCATAGTCCGCCTGCAGAGCAGAGAGACATGAGGTGGAGCGCGTCTGTGTTTTTCCGAACGCAGACATATCATCTGGACCGATGAACTGGACTCTCAGCAGCCAACAAAAAGATGGATTTCTTGATGATTGTTATCCGCTCATGCACGCACTTGAACGAAAAACTTTGAAAACTTCAGCGACCGCCCACCACACTCTTAAACTGTTTCTTGACAGTCCAGAGAATCGAAGACAGACTGGACGGCGATAATGACCCAAAACCTTAACACTGCTATTGATCGTCAAACTAAAGCATCGCCTGCTTAAAGATCTAAGCTCCCAACAAAAAGCTTTCCTAAGTATGAACAACTTTTCAAGCACAGTCAACTCTGTCACAGTTGCAGAGTTTTCAGCGTCCCTGAAACCCCAATAAAAGCCAAAGACAGCCTGATGCACAGTTCAGTTTGCGTTTTGACACTGAGCGAGAAAGATCGTGCAGCATTCACCATCTGCTAGACACTGTAGCGATGTGTCTCGCTCACTCACCAAAAGCCAAATAATGTCACGGCCAACTCTTGCTCTAGTTTTATAAGGGTCCCCGGGGCGCTGAAAACTCTGCAACTGTGAGAGAGTTGCTTGGATTATGCACAGTCGGAGTCAGAATAACAAAAAAAATTCACACTTCGGAAAACTTTTTGTTGGGAGCTTAGATCTTTAAATCATCAGATATCATTACTTGACATTCCTCTATACCCTAAATGTGGAGAAACGAATTTGAATCTTTTAAGTTACCCCCCCCCCCCCCCAAAAAAAAAAGCAGAAGTTTCCCGCCAGTGCCGCTTAGTTTTGTTAGGGTTAGGCTTTGGGTTAGGTTAAGCCTTAAGGGTTACGTTGTGGAAATGGTGCAATCGCCACGCTGAAAAAAAAACAAAAAAAAAAAACAACAACACCCCCCCCCCCCCCCCAAAAAAAAAAAAAAAACCGACCGCAATGAAATTACACAAAGCGCAGATGGCCCCAGATGGCCAGCTATACCAACACCGCGTCAGTGCTACGTTTCGTGACCCAGGGTCAGTGAAATTTGTAAATAAGGACTTATGTCATAATTATGCACTAGCAAATTTATAGTCATATATATTGGTAAGCCCAATATCGAAGACGACCACTCGGAGAATCAAACTACGATTTGTGGTCGGTTGATTACCAATATCTCCATCGACAGGAACTGAATCCGATAGGACGAACGGCAGTATGCAAAGCAGGTCAAGAGAACACCGTTTGTCACGTGCTGGATTAGCCAAGAGCTGACAACTCCCCCCAGCCCCTGGCACAAAGATCAGGCGACAGAAATTCAGCACGTCGGTTCTTAGCTCCGAGGGGCTCCCGAGGACTTGCATCCATTTCGGGGACAAAGTCTCGTAAATCCTCGTAGGAAAACGGTAAAGTCTCGCGCGAGTCGCTTCAAGATGGCCGACAAGCCCGTTGCTCATGCAGTTAAATGGAGATAATTTGTCGGCATGTACTAAATCAACGGCTTGCTCAGCGTCCTGGAGAGGCAGCAAAGCAGAGAATTGAAGGCCATGAAACAACAACGAGCTGTCAGGTATATCCATCACAGTTTTGTTGGTTTGTTGGTTTTTATTTTTCAGGAACATTTTCATTACACAGGCAGCAAAAAGTTATTGATCACTTGCGGAGCAGCGTGTCGCGTGTTTTTTCTTGTTGTTGTTGTTCCTTTTTAAGTTGTTTCTCTATAGAGGATGGGCAGATTTTGCTGCGCGCAGCAGCAAGTTTCAGTGTTACAAAACAAGACTTTGGCGTTTCCCCAGACAATAATACTTTCACGCACATGGTGGCGTAACGAAATCTACCTCATAGACACCTTAAGTGACACTATGCTGCTGCGTTCTATTTGGCGGGAGTTGTGAGACGTGTGTGTGTGTGTGTGTGTGTGTGTGTGTGTGTGTGTGTGTGCGTGCGTGTGCGGACGGATGAAACCATGACTATCTCCTAAACCACCTCGTTTGGGGACTCTTCACTGTAATGATATGGGCAGTCACATTCTCCAGAGGTACCTTTCACGATTTTTGTCATGCCGCATTTTTAGAAGAGTTATCGCCCATGTAAAAAAAAATCGTTCATGGTTCGTATTTTGACGAATAAGTTGTTCAAATGGGTTCATTTTCTAGAATTTGGAAGTTCATTCAATTATACTGAATGGGTTCGTAGCACAGCTCCGTAGCTCTGAAATATTTTGTGGGGAAAAATATTTCTGAGGTAGCGGTGGTTTGCATATAAGGCCGACTATGTCTATGAAGAGACTCTTTTAAATTACTTATCATCCCGTCGTTGTTGTCAAGTGTGACAACTGCACATACGACAGGAATTACTGAGGCTAACGTCAAATGTTTGGTTCACGGAATTGACGTCATCTCTCTCTCCCCCCCCCCCCCCTAACATTCTAGATTCACTATAGCGTAGCGGGTCTAGTGTCTTACACGGGTAGATCTTACACACTTGAAGAGGGAAATAAAAACAACAAATAAAAACAACAACAAACAACAAAACAGATAAAATGGCACGAAATTTGGAGAAACCACTTTATGGGATTCCTCCTTGTTGTGTGTGTGTTGGGGAATAAGATGGGGGGAGGGGGTGTCAGCAATTTGGGGGGCTCAAACATCATTGTTTTCTTACAGTGAAAAAAAAAATCTGGTTGGAAGCTGGACATTATGCCACTTTGCCACTCATTGCAAGGACAAAATCACCTCTTGACTTTCTGTCTATCATAGATGTACATTTGAAATGACATTATTTATTGTATGTGCCATGTGATCATTTTGTGAAAAGTGTGTGTGTGTGTGTGTGTGTGTGTGTGTGTGTGTGTGTGTGTGTGTGTGTGTGTGTGTGTTGGGGGGGGGGGCGGTGTCAAAGATACACGGTAAATAGGAGGTTGACACTCCCCCTCGCGCTATACTCTTGGAAACACAAATAATCCAAGTATGTTGATCAGTGAAATATCGATAAATGTTTAACCACTTCACCTGCAAACAGACGGCCTGCACATGAAAAAAAAAAAAACCTAACAGAGAGAGAGAGAGAGAGGGGGGGGGGGAGAGAGAGAGAGAGAGAGATCATACATTTTCTGTCAAAATGGCTACCACCCAGCAACTGAAGAGATTACTAAATCCCACCCAAGGGTTTCTGGTGTATTTTAATCGCGCTGTTCCATCACGTCAGTCCCTGGCCAAAGACCAAAGCACATTACAGTCGACTTACAATGGATGACTCTGAGGAGATGTCAATACCACTCGCTCTTAAAATTCTGGTAGACAAGGGCAATAACCTGCCTCAGCGTTCCCCTGAATGAACGGTCCTGTCCTTGTACAATACTTTATTGAATTAAAATGTGTGGCGGGATTTATTGAATGAGCCCGAGTGTAAAACACCAAGACCTTTTACGTTTTTGCTGAGTGCTCTCATTTTTTTCGAAGGTGTCTGTTGATACTTCAGGTATTCCTCAAGAAGAGTTAGAACTACCTTACAAGGTAAACGTGAAATCAGTATCTTGAAAAACAATGCAATAGACATTATTGTTTTCATTTCATTTTCGTTCTCCTACAGCGATTGGCGGAGAGCCGTGGGGTAGCCCTTGATGTACCTCCAAGGGAAGGGTCGTTGATCTTTTGGTAAACAAAAGGCTTTGTTTTCATTTCATTTTCGTTCTCCTATAGCGATTGGCGGAGAGCCGTGGGGTAGCCCTTGATGTACCTCCAAGGGAAAGGTCGTTGATATTTTGGTAAACAAAAGGTGATACCCACGTAAATAGTGCCAGAGTCCCTATCTAAAGCATACCAGGCTTAAAATATTCCACACTGCGGTAAACCAGCCAATTAGGTGTGGTCCGATGAGCGCTTAACTTTCGTCTACTGTTTCCTTACTGCGAAGCCGTGAAATCGATTCGGATACAGCTCAGCCGAAGATTAAGTGCAAACGGTACGTAACTGATTTGAAATCATTTTATGACTATCACTAAATATCAACATGCGCCTACGCAGACCGATTTTTTGCCGATTTGTGGACACAGACCTTGCAAATCCAACAAAAGATTCGCCAAACGGGAATTCGTCTGCTACTGTGATCATTTCTGACACCTTTAGAGCAGTTTCGTACGTGCCAAACGCACAAATAATGCGGAGATACATGTACTGTTCAACAACGAGCTTCGTGCAAATGGCGCCTCATAGATTTACTTCTGTAAACAAAGCTTGCAGGGAGGGTGGGTGGGTGTTTAGGGGTTTCACGTCCTATTCCACCACATACGGGTGATATCAAAGACGACTGTGTCCGAAATATTGGTTTTAAACTTCAGTTTTCAGAGATGGAAATGAAAACAAAACTATTATAGTCTGGTTTTCGGGGGTAGGGCCGTAGGTGTAGTTTGAGGGAGGAGGCCATGGGCTACAACTTTCTACTCTGTCACCTCCCTCAAACTACACCTACGGCCCTACCCCTGAAAGCCTGTGGGTTCCATGTCACGGCTTGGCGAGTGGTGCTGGATGCTGGCTTCCAGCCCCACTTCCTCCGCAGGATCTGCTTGGCCACTGGTTCCTGCCCGGCTCGCTCCCATAGCTCTTCGTTTCGGATCTTCTCTGGCCATCGGATGTTGAATATGCGCCTCAGACAGGTGTTGAAAAATGTCTGGATCTTCTGCTGCACCGTCTTTGTTGTCCTCCATGTTTCGCATCCGTAGAGCAGAACTGATTTCACGTTGGAGTTGAAGATAGGAAGTTTGGTTCTTGTGCTGATAACTTTTGATGCCCAGATATTTTTCAGCATGACCACGGCTGCTCTGGATGTGATGTCTCGGTCTGTGCCTCCCTGTCCATCAACCACACTCCCCAGGTAGACAAAAGACTACGACCCTGATGGGCGCTTCACCGACTGTGACTGGTGTGTTGGCAGTGGTGTTGATATTCATCAGCTCGGTTTTCTTCCTGTTGATCTTGAGCCCTGTTCCGGCTGATGTGGCTTCCAGGCAAGTGGTCTTGTCCTGCATCTGGCTGTGGCTGTGGGACAGGAGCGCCAGGTCGTCCGCAAAGTCGAGGTCATCCAGCTGCGCCCAGAGTGTCCACTGTATCCCGTTTTTTTTCTGCCTGTTGTGGTGGTCTTCATGATCAATCGATGACCAGGAGGAAGAGGAACGGGGACAAAAGGCATCCCTGGCGGACTCCAGTCTTCACCTCGAAACTTTCTGACAGCTGGCCGGCATGGGCAGTGCTGCAGCTCATGTCTTGGTAGGTGCACTGGTTCAGGGAGATGATTTTTCTGGGAACTCCATAGTGCCGTAGCAGCTTCCACAGCGCCTCTCTGTCTACACTGTCGAAAGCCTTCTCATAGTCTATGAAGTTGATGGGGGGGGGGGGGTTCCACTGCAGCGACTGTTCAACATTAATGCGTGGGCTGGCGACCTGGTCAGCACAGGATCTGTTCCTGCGAAAGCCCGCCTGCTGGTCTCGGAGCATGGGGGTCAACTGCCTCCCTCATCCTCTCCAGCAGAACTTTGTTGAGAACCTTGCCTGGCACTGACAAGAGCATGATCCCTCGGTAGTTGCTGCAGTCCCTGAGGTCCCCTTTCTTTAGCAGCTTGATGACAATCCCTTCTTTCCACTGGGCTGGTACTTCTTCCTTCTCCCAGATCTTGCTGAATAGGCTGTGCAGCATGTTGACGGCTGTCTCTGTGTCTGCTTTGATGGCTTCTGCTGGTATCTCGTCCGGCCCTGCAGCTTTCCCGTTTTTCAGTGTCCTGATCTCCGCCTGAGAGGGCTTGTCGCAGTTGATGGTAGTTCTGTCTCTGCTGGTGGGATGTCTGGTGGTGTTTCAGGGATGGGGCGATTTAACAGCTCCCTGAAGTGTTCTGCCCATCGCTTCAGCTGTTCCTCTGTTGTTGTCAGTGGGTGCCCGTTCGTTTCCTTCACTGGTTTGTTTGTCTGCTGAAATTTGCCCGCAAGCGTCTTGGTCACCTGGTACAGGTCTTTTAGATTCCCCTGTCGGGCTGCTTCCTCTGCTTGACTGGCTAAGTTGTCGATGTAGTCCCTCTTGTATTTCCTGATGCGCCTCTTCACTTCTCTGTCAGACCCGAAACTGTCCTTTTCTTATTATTTTTAATGCAGTAGAACACATTCGTATATCATTCCAATAAAAAACGCCGACCTATTTCAGTAACACTGCTGTAACTGAATTAAAATCGTGAACTCAAAAAACAAGAGGCGTGGGATGGGAAGGGAGAGGGGGGATGGCTTGGGGGGAACCAGCGTAAATGCCCTGGTTTTGCACCACATGCGTGGCTACAATGAACGAAACCTGACTTGCACATACTTTCAAACTGTATGAACTGACGATAAAAAGGTTAATGATAAAACGAAATAGGTAAAGAGACTAAAGCTAACACTTTCAGGCTCATACTACTTAAAACGCATCTGTTCACATCAGCCTTCACATAAATGATTCAGCCCGTTCCCATCACCAACCCGTTGTCTTTGCAGTGTGTATGATGGATGTAGGTGTGTATCGGATGTTGGTATGTATGTAGGTGTCAGTGCTTGTTTGTATGACTGACTGTATGTCTGACTATATGTATGTAGTGTATGTATCTATGTATGTACGCTTTTATTCGCATTTATTTAGTTGATTATTTATCTATTACTCAGTTATGTGTTTATTTATCACCTTTTGTATACATTTGTAAAGCGCCTAGAGCCCCGGCTCCGGAGATTAGGCGCTATAGAAATCCTCATTATTATTATTATTATTATTTATTACTTATAGGTCGTTCAGAGCTGTTTTGCTGGTGACATCACACCACTAAGAGTAAGACATATTACACATGCACAGACAGGCTTGCGTTCAGTTGACTGAAGCCAAAACATGGTAGCTGGTGGCACTATTATAACGTAAATGGACCTAGACTCCAGAGTGTAGTCCCCTTTCATCGTGTGATCGTCTCCCCTGACTGTTTCACTGAGCAGCCCACAAGAGAAACAAGGCGGGGGTCGTTTACAGACAGCTCAGCTTTCAACGTCAATGTGTTTCTTTCGGAAGTATACTAAACTCTAAGGACTCGTATGACTTGGGTTTCAAAACTGAGATCGTAGTTACGGTATTCTTCAGGTTAATAGAAATTTGATGGAAACAATGTTTCTCCGATATCACACACATAATTATCCAGAATCATATTCATCAAAATGAGACTTATGTAAAATCACTTAACTTAAATCTTTTTTTCTTTCATTTTTTATTTAACCTTTATGATTTTTTTGATTTTTTTTTGCTGCCACAACCCTTTTCCGGCTCCAGTGGTGTCCCTCCCTAGTAATGGGTGGAGTCCACGGAGGGCTTGGAAGTTGGGGCAATTTTTATTATACATGGTGATGGAGATGAGGATGATGGTAAGATGATGCTATGGAGGTCCGTGTGGTTTGGGACTGCAGGACAAGGCCGCATTCCACGCTTCCTGTCATAAATATCCCGGCATTAACCAGGCCCGGGAACTACGGCACCTGCGGTGCCGGCCGTGTAATCATCCACATCATGAGACGTGTCATATCAAGGGAAGCACCCCCAAAGTCGCACCCGTGAAGTGGGTGAAGCTCGGCTGTGTGGCAACAGCCTCCCCATTGGGCCCATAGCACACCCGCTCTGGGTAGCAGCCGACCTAGGTAGGAAAAATCCCGCTTGCCTCGGCTGGGACTCGAACCCGGGTCTCCCGGTCCATAGTCCGAAGTGCTAACCCCTACACTACGGGGGCCGGTACCTTTATAAATCTTTATATCTTAACTCTTACCAGTTCGCGCAATGGGCCATCGTTCCAAAAAGACTAACATCTTTTCTGCAGCACCGACTATTTGGAATTCTCTTCCTTTATCTGTCCGCTCAGCAAGTACGGACTCGGCCTTGCGCTCTCTTTAATGAATTCTTCCACTGAGTCGGGGGTGCGGGGTGGGGGGGTGGGGGCTTGAGCATCCTGACCATGGACCTGATTGTAGTGTTTGATACTTTGTGTGTTTTGTGAGGGTGTACTGCTTGTTTGTATGTGATTGCATTGTTCTGTTTTTCTTTTCTTGTCAAGCGCTGTGAGCTGTTTGTGAGATAGAGCACTATATAAATATCAATTATTATCATTATTATTATCAAGAAACAGAAAAAAATCTGTGCATTAAAAAAAAAAAACCCATTGTAACTCTATCCGTGCATAGAATTAAACAAAGTTGGGTTCATTTGATGCAAAAATGAATGCAGTTTACAAGTAGCAGATGTTTTTTCAAATACCTATAGCAAAAAAACTTATTCTAGGTAATTGTAAGTGTTGCAAAAAACAGTTGTTACTCGGCCATCAAATTAAGTCGTTTAAACATTTGCAGCAATTAACTTACTCTTTTTATCACATTGTAATTGATTTCATTGTAAAGTGCATTCAATTACCTTTAATTTGATATATATATATATATATATATATATATATATATATATATATATATATATATATAAATTGCTTTTGATGTTATGGCGGTTTTCATACATACACTGAGTGACAACTTTTTGTGGGCCCAAAAACTGCGAACTGGTAAGAGTTAAACTGTGTCCATCAAAGAGCACGGTTATCTATCCAAAATCAAATTTATCGAAAAAGCTTGGTTTGCCTTTGGACCATCTCCACATTATAAAAGATATTAGCAAAAAGAAAAAGATCAACACGACTGTAGTGCCAGCGATGAGGAAGTCTTGAGTCAGGTCATATACGCCCTCCATCATGCGACTCTGCGACACACTGAGGTGGCCCGTCCTGCAACGTTTGCCAGTCCAACCAGGCAGACAACCATTTGGACACACCCCATCCACTTTCTCACATATTCCTTTCTCCGGACGGATCTCCAGCTCAGGTTTCGACTCGTTGGTGCTGTTATGCGGGGACAAGGTGTCGTTCGGTGGGGGCGGAGCACAGTTCCCGCATTTGCTGCTGCAGTGGAGACCGTAGTAACCGTCTGCGCATTCGTCGTGGCAGGTCATGTTGGCGTAGCCTGGTTGACATCCTGCCACACACCGCCCGTCTTCAGGCATACATATCTCGTCAGTCTCCAGGCAATGTCCACAGCGTTCCGAGCAGTTCTGGCCGTAAAAGCCTTTAGGGCAAGGCATGTAACAGTGTGGTAACTGGTAACCCGGGCGACATATATCGCACGTGCAGTTGAAAGGGTCACACGTGTCATTTTTGCATTTTCCACAGATTTCCAGACAGTCCTGTCCACATTTTCCGTTCGGGCAAGTATCCACACACAGCGGGAGAGCAAAGCCTTTTTCACACTTGTCACACGCGCCAGTGACGTGGTCGCACACGGACCCGTTATAGCAGTTCCCACAGACACCACTACAGTTCTGGCCGTATGTACCAGGAGGACAGGATGCGTTACAGAAGGGAGAGTCCGTCCATCCGGGCTGACAGACGCCGCGTTCGCAAGTGCCGTCTGTATTGTTACAGTGCCCAGCGCAGTGTCCACAAATACAAGAGCAGTTGAGGCCGAAGTACCCATCTGGGCACCTCGTCTTGCAGTCGTCACTCAGATAGCCTGGTTGACAGTCACCTGGCACCGGACATATTCCACTGATTGGATCACAGGCGGCGCCACCAGCGCAAAAACCACAGGGATAGTGGCAATGCATCCCATGCCAGCCAGGTTTACACGAACACGCACACTCAGGGGGAATAAACCCGGCGTTACACCCTTTCAAACATTTCCTGTTCTGACACTCACTTCTCCCACCAATACACTGAGAACATAGAGGAACGCACAGCAAGCCTTGGCACTGAAAGCAAATGTCTGGTTCTCGACAGTCTCTTCCTTTCCAGCCTTCTACACAACCGCTTATACAGGAAGCTTGCGGTAGCAAGCATTCAAAATGTGACGAATTACACTTGTCACAACTCTTGGAAAAGCAGTCAGGGCATGGATCACCGCATCGTGTGCCATTGAAACCAGCAGCACATCCTCGTGGACACTCCTCTGTTTTCCCGTTACACGTTCCTCCATCAGCACAGCGACCACATATGTGGCTACAGTTTGCTCCTGCTGAGCCAGGTGGACAGGGCTTCTTGCAGTCTGGAAGTTTGTAACCACCCGTGCATTCGGCAGATGGACAAGCTCCAGTCACACCATCACAAGAAGTGTCAGAAAGGTCGTACACACAGTGTCCACAATCTTCAGAACAAAAGGGACCATATGTTCCGGGTGGACATTTACTTCTGCACTGAGCACCAAACCAGCCGGGTAAACACCCGTCCACACAAGTCCCGTTTGGTCTCAGACACTTTGCATACGACCCATAACAGTTTTTGCAATTCTCTTCTCCGCAGCGGGGATCACAGGTGTATTTGCAGTCATTTCCACGGTAGTTTATTGCACATCCCATCGGACAGTCACCAGTTGCTGCACTACAGGAGGTGCCGTTGGCACAATCACCACACGTGGTCCTGCAGTCTGGTCCGTACGTGTTGGGAGGACAAACTTTTTTACAGTCTGGCAACCGGTACCCAGCCTTACACTGCTTCCCTGGACAAACCCCAGTGACAAAGTCACATGACTGACCAGACGAATTGTAAACACAATGACCACAGTCTTCGGAACAGCTCTCTCCGTACGTTCCTTGTGGACATTTCATTCGACATTGACTACCAAACCATCCTGGCTGACATCCTTTTATACACGTTCCGTTTGGCTTTAGGCATTGTCGGTAAGACCCTGAACAGGTTCCATTTGGATGCAAACATCGTGTGTAGGAGCCGGAGCAATTTGTACAACTATCTGTTTCACACCTAGCACATATATCTTTACAGTCCTTCCCAACGTAGTTGGCAGCACAACCAAGTGGACAGTCACCAGTCTGAGCATTGCAAATGCTGTTGTTAGCACAATGGCCGCATGTACTCTGACAATTGATTCCAAATGAGTTTCGTGCACAGGGCTTCCTACAGTCCGACGGTAAGTAGCCTCCTGTACACTGACCGGATGGACAGGTTCCTTTTGTCGAGTCACATGTTGAGTGAGTGGAATTATACACACAATGTCCGCAATCCTCAGAGCAGTTCTCTCCATACGTTCCTTTGGGACATTTTAATCTGCAGTCTCTTCCAAACCACCCAGATAAGCATCCTTTCAAACACGTTCCCTTGGGTTTTAAGCACTTACTAGCATTTTCTTGACACGTTTGGCAGCTGACACTTTTACATCCAGAAAGACACTTGTCCCTGCAGTCGTCGCCAGAGTATCCCTCTGCACAACCCAGTGGACACTCACCACTTTTGGCACTGCAGATGCTTCCATGGGCACAGTGCCCACATGACTGGTTACAGTGTATTCCAATTGTTTGTGGAGGACAAGGCTTCTTACATCTTGGTGGCTGATAACCGCTTGTACACTGATTGTATGGACATGCTCCAGTAGCTGCAGTACATGTGAGGTTAGCCGAATCATACACGCAGTGTCCACAGTCCTCAGAGCAGCTCTCTCCGTACGTTCCTTGTGGACATTTCATTCGACATTGACTTCCAAACCATCCTGGCTGACATCCTTTTATACACGTTCCGTTTGGCTTCAGGCATTGCCGGTAAGACCCTGAACAAGTCTTACAACTCTTCACTTTACAGTCAGGATTACAAGTGTTTTTACAATTCTGTCCGAAGTGGTTTCCAGCACAGCCTTTGGGGCACTCACTAGTAACTGCACTACAAACACTGCCATAAGCGCACTGACCACACTTCTCTGTACAGTTGATTCCGGTGCTTTGTGCAGGACAAGGCT
Organism: Batillaria attramentaria; assembly: GCA_018292915.2. Taxonomy (NCBI): domain Eukaryota; kingdom Metazoa; phylum Mollusca; class Gastropoda; family Batillariidae; genus Batillaria; species Batillaria attramentaria. The sequence goes on along the minus strand of JACVVK020000031.1, from coordinate 1,456,561 downwards.
TCTTACAGTCTGGTAACTGGTAACCACTTGTACACTTGTTATGGGGACACGCCCCGTTTCCGTGATTACAGGATGGGCTTTGATCGTCATACACACAATGTCCACAATCTTCAGAACAATTCTCGCCATAGGTTCCCATTGGGCATTTTAATCTGCACTGGCTTCCTAGCCAGCCTGGCTTACAACCATCAAGACAAGTTCCGTTTGGCCGCAAACACCGTGTGTAGGAGCCGGAGCAATGTGTACAACTATCTGTTTCACACCTAGCACATATATCTTTACAGTCCTTCCCAACGTAGTTGGCAGCACAGCCAAGTGGACAGTCACCAGTCTGAGCATTGCAAATGCTGTTGTTAGCACAATGACCACATGTACTCTGGCAATTGATTCCAAATGAGTTTCGTGCACAGGGCTTCCTACAGTCCGGTGATATGTAGCCTCCTGTACACTGACCGGATGGACAGGTTCCACTTCCAGCGTCACAAGTGGAATGAAAGGAATCATACACACAATGTCCACAATCTTCTGAACAGTTCTGACCATACGTTTTCGGTGGACATTTCACAGTGCATTTCTCACCCGTCCATCCTGGTTCGCATCCTTTGATACAAACACCATTGTCGTCACACAGACCTCTAGCACAAGTGGCGCAAGACGTACAGTTTGTTCCATCCCCGTAAGTACCTACTGGACATTGGACTAGAATCTCATCACACCTAGTGCCTTGATATCCTCTCTTACACCCTGATGGGCATGCACCAGTATTTCTGTTGCAATCGTCTCCCACACACATACCACACCTTACACACATAGGTCCCCACATTCCGAATGGACAGTTCGTGGTATTACAATGTGGTGGTCTCATGTTTTTATTCTTGCAGCGGAAACAGTCCCGATCCCCTACTTGCCAGTCACAGACACTACAAATGTGAAGACATCTCGATGTACAGTTTACACCCCAGTAACCATCACGGCAACCGCTCTTTGCACAAAGACCGACTAACTTTCTACAACGTTCTCGTGGGTCCTTGCAGTTGCACTTCTGGTCACAATTTTCACCATACTGCGTGTCCTTACAGGTGATAAATAAAACAGTATCGAGATTCGCGTCCGTTGGAGAAAACAACAGTCGCATCTGCTGGGTTCGCCTGGTACACATTTTGTCCGGACCAAACTGCATATCGGTTCTGGTGATATTGAGGAACCAGAAAGCAGCGAAGCCTGACCAAGCAGCACAGTACTGGAAGTTTTGAAACAAGTCGACAAATGCAGTTTTCACTGTATGTGGGCCCGGTTCAGATCCTGTACCCCGGTACGTGAAGTGTACATAAATAGTGTGTATATACTTTGGCGTGGGATGTATGTACTCAAAAGAGAAAAGAGTAGCATATATGTAGATGTCCTTGTAAAGATCAATAACATAGGGAGGCTTGATGTGGCTACCGCTGGTTACGTACTGTACTTTCGCTATAGCCCTGTAAAGAAAGAAATCAGTGGAATTCCATATTGGGATATTGCGGGATAACTGTCTGGACATGTGAGAGATGGCATAGTTTTCCGTGTCTGTCACTTGAAAGTTGGTTGTATTCAAGCCAACGGTAAAATTGAGATCCGATACTACCTTGAAGACAGAAGCGTTACAAAAAGGCTGCGGCTCAGGTCTCGTTGACGTATATGTACCGTCGTTTAGATAATTCATTAACGCTGTAAAGCCTTTTTGTTCGTCAAGATTGTCCGCCGGTTCATCACTCTTCCAGCAGTAATATGGGCAGCGTCCAAATGTGTCACACAGGTTTAGTGTGCTAACGTACAGCGGCACACCGTATTTAGTAAGGGCCAATTTATCCCAGGAGTGTATAGCTTTGAGAGATGGCATGCATGCACACTTCTCATTACATATAGGTCCTGTGGCACCGAAAGGACAAAACAGAACTTTGATTTCGCAGATCTCGTTCGCCGTGGCAGGTTCAATGCACAGATTGGTTCCTACGCGTTTTTGCTCAATGTTGAAACAGGAAAACCTCACGCCCCCGTCCACGAGAGGTGTGATACGTCGGGGGTCACATTGTAAGTTTGGTTTGCTTCTGCCGTTCCCGTATCGTGTAAAGATTTTTGTAGAGTTTAATGCTTGGACTGGGTTGCCGCCTTTGAAGTAAAAAACCCAATGCGAGACTGTGATGTAAAATTGAGCAGTGACAAAGTGTCCCTCTTTCACGCAGAACTGTTTGTAATAACAAGTATCCATTTTACGATCGCGCACAGGTTCTGGGGCGTATTTTGACCAAGTCGACCGTGCATAAAAAGCACTGGAGTATGGAATTTCCTTCTCGTCTATCATCATGCTCATGACTCCGTGACTCATTCTGTCCTTGTGTGTCAGCGTAAATATCCATAAACAGAACAAAGCTCGCACTGCATCCATCGTTCGTTTTTCTTTTTCTCAAAGCTCCTGTGAAAACTGCTTTTCAACATTGCTAGGAGACCAACTGAACCACCGAGCCGCGTCACCTATCAATACCAGCGTCACTTTAAAGCAGTAACATCACTGTTGATATCAAAAAGTTATTATCAGTAGCAGTTGTGTATTTACGGTTGTGCGTCACTACCGCGAGCGTCACAACCGCGTGTGACACTACCGCGTGTAACACTATCGCGTGTGTAACAATACCGCGAGTAACAGTACCGCGTGTAACACTTCGGCGTGTGTAACACTATCGCGTGTGAAACACTACCGCGGGTAGCACTACCGCGTGTAACACTTCAGCGTGTGTCCCACTAACGAGAGAGTGAGAGAGAGAGACAGACAGACAGACAGATGGACACACACGCATGCAAGCGCGCACGCACGCATGCACATACAAAATCCATATAAATTTCGAGGATTTTTAATTTACAAAACATATTTGTATTAAAAGCAATACTGAATTAAAAATAAAAATGAAAAATAAAAAGATAAAAATTTCTTTCTCTGTCTTTCGCTCTCTCTCTTTCTCTCAGGTGTCAGTGTCAAGTGTCACGATTGTTTCAACACACATTGAATTCAATGTTTCTGGCCACTGACCGTTAGAAACGAACCTTGACGTTTTCATCGTTATCATCGTCCTCGTTGTCTTCAGCCCGTTCGTACGACTGGATGATCGAAGAAACGTTTCTTTGACGCTGGGCCAGAGTGACCTCCTTCCATTTGAATTTTTTACACCGTGCTGCTGTGATCGACACACTTCAAAGTTTTGAAATGCCTGAACACTAACTCACTGCTTCTAGGCCTATTCTGGGCTGTCATCTCATTTGAGCGCGTGTTCACACACTCTTTTTTTTGCCCTCTCGCTTACTTTCACATATTTCTCACATATTTGTGAGAATGAGAACATTTCTTTCGTGATCCAAGACACACGCGGAAGTGCTCCCCGCGGTAGTATTACACACGCGATAGTGTTACACACGCGGAAGTATTACACGCGGTACTGGTACTCGCGGTTGTATTACACTCGCGATAGTGTTACACGCGGTAGTGTTACACGCGGTAGTGTTACACGCGGTAGTGACGCTCGCGGTAGTGGCCAGCACCCGTATTTACATATAAAATGACAATTCACGATTGAATGAAAATGATAACATTCACAAAACTACGTCATTCACAGCCTGGCTTTCGCTTTTGACGGTGGCGAAAATACCACTGTGTAAATGTGGAAATTATGAACGTGGTATTGGCACAAACTGTATGTCCACCTGAGGTCGTCCTGGTCAGCTCCTTCACTGTATGTCCACATGAGGTCGTCCTGGTCAGCTCCTTCACTGTATGTCCACCTGAGGTCGTCCTGGTCAGCTCCTTCCTAGAATCTGTCTGACTTTCTTACAGTAACTATAACAAGGAGGAATGGACCCATCCCATAAATTTGTTTCTCCAGATTTCATTTATTTTGTCTGTCGCCGGTGTTTTTATGTTGTTTCCATAGTAATGGAAACAACATCATAGGACGCGCTAAATTTTCCACGTTCATAGGCAAACATCTGTGGTACAAACGCACGTCACTGCCGATCTCCCGCAGAGACGATTTTGCAAGTGTAACTCTGACAATGACGTAAGAAAACGTGCGTCATCGATGCTGACATGTACGGTGCGCTGAACACGCTTCTCCTCCTCAGTGAGTGCCGTCTGTGCGTGTGTGTGTGTGTGTGGCTGTGTGTGTTTGAATTGTGTCCAGGCCCGTTTCTTCGAAAATACTCAACCGAATGGCTTCAAATTTTGGGGTATCCAAATATATCAAAATGTTACATTAGAGGAACCAAGCGTGTGATGATTGCTTAAGTGATTTGGGAGTTATCGCCCTTTTGAGACAAGTTGGTTGTCTTTCGTGTACAGGCGTAATATTTATTTAAATCACTCAATTTTTTTGGCAGTAGATAGCTTGAATACGGACTCTGAACAGAGTCACTACTAGAAAATGGTCGCTCTTATAGTTTTCATGTAAACCGAACCTGAGTTGACATTGCATGTGAGCCCAGTTCAGATGCCTGTATCTCCGTAAATACTGAACCGATCGATTTCAAATTTAGGGTTTTTAAATGAATCAAGATTGTTGAATAGAAGGCGCGATCCAAGAACGATTGCACACATGATTTGCGAGTTATTGCCCTTTTCAGAAAAAGTGGCTTTCTGGCGTTTAAAGGCGTAATATTTACCTAAACCACTCCATTTTTTGGACATAGATAGCATGAATACGGACTCTCAACTAAGTGAATTTTGGAGGTTGTCGCTTTTATACTTTTGGCGTAAGCCGTACCTGATGAAAGTGCTGGTGAACACACTTTAGATCTCAAAATCGCTCCTACTACATATAGATAATGTGTCTGGGGTGCCATAAAAAATATATTAAAAAATTAGAAAAATTCCCTTCCCTTGTACTCAAAGCACATTTCCTCCACAAGCCAGACGCCTCACAAACATCGAAGAAAACACGCACGCGCACTGACGTAAAGTAAGAGCGTCATGTTTGATTGACGTGATGCTGGTTTTTCTTGGGGATGTCTCGCCACTTTCTTGCCGAATTCTTCTGTTTGGAGACGTGGTGTTGTCTTTTACTTATGCTATGTCGCCATCATCGTGCACTCGCAGAGAAGATACGGGATACAACAGACTACAACTCCAATACTTTATGAACAGAATATGTGCGGAGAACAAATTCATGAAAGAAGAATCCAGAACGCTTTGCAGGGCTGCTTACGTACTGAACAGGTCAGATCTAGAACATTCCTCAACTTACTGGAAGGTTCGAAATCTTTCCAAGGTGACGCAATCTACTGAGGTTACTGCACCAGCATGTTCTGGGATGGTCTAGAAATTATTTTGCATCGAAATGCAGTATCTTTTCGCGAGAGTCTCTACAACTTGACATGTGGAAAGCGGGAATTTCAGTGGGTTTTGTTTTTGCCACTGACTCACACTCAGAAGCATAATGTGTGTGTGTGTGTGTGCGTGCGTGCGTGCGTGCGTGCGTGCGTGCGTGCGTGCGTGCGTGCGCGCGCGCGCGGCGAGAGAGAGAGAGGGTCTCTTCTCCGATCGTCTGTCAGTCAGGTCTGCGGGAAGTAACTCTGTCAAAGGGGAACGACTTTATTACAAGAATTCATTCACCCATACATGTAGAACCTCGCATACGCCAAAAAGTTTGTGACGTCAACCAGCTAGGCGAGCTCACACGACCTCATGTGTTTGGGGTTTTGCAAGTGCATTGAGGCACGGAAAGGGTTTCCAGTACTTTCTTTATGTCAGCATGCGTGATGTCAGAGAGCTTGCGTTCGTGTGCGCGCGGGCTGCATACATGACACAACGACTACGACTGTGACTACAGCAGGTCATTGAATGGAAACAACATATTGGGCTGGTGGCCATCTTTTTTTTTTCTTTTTTTTTTTTTTTTGGGGGGGGGGGTTGTTGTTGTTGTTGTTGTTTTTAATTCCCTCTCTCTCTCTCTCAATCTGTCAGACCTACCACACACACTAGATCCACTACGCTATGCGCAAATAGATTCTTTGGATCTACTGACAGTAAAAACTGTTCTTGTCAAGAGAGAGAACAAGAGATGAAGCCAATTCCGTCGAAAGCAGTGACAATATTTACAGCTGTTGTCTGTGGAATAAACATTTGACGTCATTCTCACGCAGGTCGTCTGACGAAAAATGTCTGTTCATATGTTGTGTGTGTGTGGGGGGGGGGGGGGGAGGCTGCTTGTATGTCTCAGAATATTAATCGAGATGATGATTCTCTTACCGTCTAGTTGACACCATTGGAAAAAAAAACCACACAAACCAGCCAACAAACAAACGAAGGAGTCAATCTGAGTTAGATACGATGCTCTAGCTCTTTAGACAAGGAGGAACTGCCCCGTCCTACAAAGTTGTTTCTCCAAACTTCATTTTATTTTGTCTGTTTTGTTGTTATTGTTGCCGGTTCTCCCCTCTCCAAGTTATACGAATGACACTAGATCCTCTACGACCTCGACCGATTAGCCACGTGACTGGGGGTGGGGCCGGGTGGGGAGAGAAAGAGACAGAGAGAGAGGGTGGGCGGGTAGGTGTTTAAGAGTTTAAGGTCCTTTTCCACCACTTAAGGGGGATATCAAAGACGGGGCAACAAGAAAAAGGCCAGCACAAATATTTGGCCCCATCCGGGATTCGAACTCTCGACCCGAGCATTGAAAGTCCAACCAAAGATCTGATTCCAAGGTCTTTGGCCACACACACAGCCACACACACACACACACATCTCACAACTCCCGCCAAAAAGAACGCAGCAGCATAGTGTGCACGTCAAGTGTCTATGACGCAGATTTCGTTACGTCACAGTGTGCGCGAAAGTATGTATTGTCTGGAGAAACGTCACAGCCTTGTTTTGTACTACTGAAACTTGCTGCTGCGCGCAGCGAAATCTGCCCCATCCCATGAAGTTGTTTCTGTATAGAGAAACAACATAGAAATGGTGGCAGTTTTGCAACGCTCCCTAGCTGCAGTTTATGTTTTGGTGAAAATTGGGGAATATTTGTATCGGTGACGTTTACAAGAAATGTCTGCATCTTCTACAACGATGTGGTATGTGACTGTAAGATTGCTCTCTTTGTTTAGTGTAATCATGCGCAGATAATAAACTTCGTTTGTGTGAAGAGGAGTCCGTCACAAACCGCTTCTGTGTCGGCAAACTTCTGTTAGTTACGCTAATGAGTATCTCATACAGGTTAAAAAGCAGGAAACGTACTGATAGTCTGATACACCACATCTGAAGTAGAAGTAGTACACACGAGAAGAAAGTATTCTCCCCGCTTTTGCCATTAGACGGAATAGTGGCGCAATCAGTCGACGTCTGTACCGCCTGACTTCCAACTGACGCTCTTTCCCGGCTTGTAATGCTTAACCTGAGTCACGCAGCTGACACTTGACTTCTGGTACTTTGCAAACAGCTTTTCTGCGTAAAGGCAGAAACATGTACATGTAGAATCAATCGGGAGTCATTTCACAATAAGCGCAGAAAGAGAAGGGGTCCGAAAGGTGGTGATTTGGCATCTACTGCAGGGGCGCCGGAAGATGTTGGGGGGGAGGGGGGGGCAGAATCTCAGAGGGGGAGAACGCCAGAGCCAGTGAAAGGAAGGACGTTGAAAGAAAGTGAAAAGCGTGGGGGGGGGGGGGGGTGTTCAGATGCTGCACAGACAAAAACCTTTCCGAAGTGGTGAGCCAGTGAAACAAAGGACGTTGCCCGAAGAAAGTGAAAAGCGGGGGAGGGGGGGGGGGCGTTCAGATGCTGCGCAAACAAAAACCTTTACGAACCAGGGAGCCACTGAAAAGTAGGACGTTGCCCAAAGAAAGTGAAAAGCAGGGGGGGGGGGGGGGTTAGATGCTGCGCAGACGAAAACCTTTACGAACCAGGGAGCCACTGAAGGGAAGGACGTTGCCCAAAGAAAGTGAAAAGCGGGGGGGGGGGGGGGGGGGGGGGCAAAAAGATACTCTTGCTCTTTGAACAGTCTCCATAAATACTGCCTGTTTGACATTGGTGTGACCTCTTGTGTACCATAGTACATGTATATGATACAGGTATAAACACCACCCCAACCACCTGGCTGGTTTTTAGCGAGGAGCACTGCCATTCCCCACCCCAACACCCATCCCCCACTATCAACGTTGCTGTGATCAATTTATAATTTCTGTGCTCAGGTTCATGTGGAACCGTATGACTGCCTGTTGCTATCACATCTAGAACAGCATGTGAACGCCCTTTGGACCATTCACCCATCAAAGCACCCAGCGGAAGACAAGAAACAACCAGTCTCAGGAAACGCATTGAAGAGGCTTGCAAAGAGACTGAAATTTTTAGGCAAGGAGATAAGCCTTAGGGAGTCATAAAATTGTGACCCTCCACCACGAAATGAGTCTTCTTGTGCTATTTGTTCATTGTTACAAGACGACTCATTCCGTGGTGGAGGGTCACATTTAATACACTATTTGTAGGCCAACATGGGAGAGTTTCACACCTACACGCACACCAACATAAAAGTTTTTTAACCTCAAGCTTGTGGAAGCATGTAAGGAAAAACACATCTGATGTGTTTGATCATTGAAATGTGCTTCTTTGGTTCAACTTATAATGTCCAGACAAATTAGGGATCCTAGCCTTGCTTTTTGGAAATGTGAAAGTTATGGTGTAGTGCAGTGTGTTGCAGTTCAGGTGGTCTGTATATTGTCCCCCCCCCCCCCCCCCCCCCCCCCCCCCCAGGCTTTTCACTTTCTTTGGGCAACGTCCTACCTTTCAGTGGCTCCCTGGTTCGGAAAGGTTTTTGTCTGCGCAGCATCTGAACGCCGCCGGCCCTCCCCCCCCCCCCCCCCCCCCCCCCCCCCCCCCCCCCCCCCGCCGCTTTTCACTTTCTCCGGGCAAATTCCTTCCTTTCACTGGCTCTGGCGTTCCCCCCTCCGAGATTCTGCCCCCCCCCCCTTCCCCAACATCTTCCGGCGCCCCTGATAAGAGTTGTATGATGTGCTGGGGACATTGGTTCTTGTGTCTCTGTTGAATACACAGTAGGAGAATATACCAGTAGTATGAATATGGAAGACAAGCTTAATCCCGTATTTTCAAATACACAGCCTGTAGGAGACAGTATAACAAAATGACAAATATAAATAGCATTACTACGCATGCATGTCTGATTTCTCTGTTGCCACCTCTATGTGTGTGTTCAGCCATATGATTTATTGGTATATTGTGATCTGGCAGTTATTTATGTTGTGCAGGCAGTAGGATTTGCAGTTTTATTGCTGCTGTTTCTGTTTGACTTTTTGTTTTACCTTCCAGGGCTGTTGTCATGAACAAAATATAATTGAATGAATTGTGGAAGCATACCAATTGTAGGAAAGTGTGCATGCACGAATTGTGACATCTATCTTTCACAATAAATAATGGGGAAAATGACTACATGTACTATGCATTATGTTTGTTGTGTAAGCAAAGTGTTGTAGCGTTTTATTTACTTTTTAATTTCTTGTGTCAGGAAAATTTCTAGATCAGCATGTGTGTGTGTGTGTGTGTGTGTGTGTGTGTGTGTGTGTGTGTGTGTGTGTGTGTTCTCTGAATATAACTGTATTGTCTGATACACATAAAAAGCAACAAATAAACGAACAAAACACCGTCTCCAGGCTCACCCAAACAGCAACAATAAATACAAGATTCTCGAAATTCAACTCAGAAAAATGTCAACTTTAACATCGTCGATAAATTTAGGTTTATTTCTTTGCAAGCAACAGTCAATCTTACGGATATTAACTCCGACGGACAAAAGACTAGATCCGCTACGACGCCAGGTTTCTCGTCTGCCCTAGACATGGAGAGACAACTGATCACGCAGTGCATCCTGATCCACGTAAACACAGCATACATTTTTTAGAAGTAATCACTAATGGCATGTGTGATTGTGACTCGGCATTATCGACATTTCATAGTCTGATACCTCACTACTAGACTATCTCGCTGCCTGGCTACATGTGGCATTTCTTTTTCTTTTTGCATGTGTCGGTTCAAACAACGATTTTACCTCTCGATTTCTAGCATGGCTGCAGTAAATGTACCGCGCGTAAGATCTCGGCTGGGGACGCATCTGGAAGTTTGAGTCTTATACCGTAGCAGAGCCCGGCATGTCGTCTGTCTACGTAGATTGTGTCGTCTGCTTCACTTTTGTTTACCGCTTAGACATCACGTGATGTGTCACGTCAATACGCAATCAAACATGGCGAGGAAAAATCGTCGGCTAGCCTCTCGAATGGAACAAAAGCCCTTACTGCGATTTATTCAGTCAGTTGTACTGCCAGAGTATGCTTGCCGTAAACGCTACGTTATCCTAGACTGTTTTTAAGTTGTTTCTCTACAGAGAAACAACTTTATGGGACGGGGAGGATTTTGCTACACGCAGCAGCAAGTTTCAGTGATACAAAACAAGACTGTGACGTTTCTCCACACAATACATACTTTCACGCACACAGTGACGTAACGAAATCTGCGTCATACACTTGACTGCGTTCTTTTTGGCGGGAGTTGTGAGACGTGTGTGTGGACGGATCTAATGATGGCTATCTCCTAAACCACCTCGTTGGAGGGCTTTTTACTTTGAGATAAAATGGGCAGTCATATTTTACAGCACTACCTTTCACGATTTTTATCCTGCCGCATTTTTGGAACAGTTATCGCCCATTTAAAAAAAAAATCGGTCATGTTACGTATTTTTACGAAATAATTGTTCAAATGGCTTCATTTTCTGAACTTGGGAAGATCATCCAATTATACTGACTAAATTCGTAGCACAGCTCTGTAGCTCTAACAGGTTATGTGTTAAAAAAAATATTTCCGAGGTAGGGGTGGTTTGCACACAAGGCCAAATATCTATGAAAAGACTCCTTCAAATTACTCAACATTCCGGTAGTTTTTGTCACTTGTGACAACTGCACATATGACATGAACTACTGCACTATTATAGCTTTAGTATTAAGAATAACAGAGCTTTTAGATAAAAACATTTTTCCAGTTTCTGCGAGAAGCGCCGGTCAAAAAAAAAGTTCCAATTTTGCAATTTTCTAAGTACAATCCAAGGCACTTAAGTCCACGTTTCATCAGCTCTCTAGATCTTCCAGATTTTATGTCAAAATTAATTCAGTCTAAAATCACTTTACTTAAATCTTTGTTTCTTTCTTTTTTATTTAACCTTTATGATTTTTTTTTTTTTTTTTTTTTTTTTGCTGCCACAACCCTTTTCCGGCTCCAGTGGTGTTCCTCCCTGGTAATGGGTGGAGTCCACGGAGGTGATGGAGATGAGGATGATGGTAAGATGATGCTATGGAGGTCCGTGTGGTTTGGGACTGCAGGACAGGGCCGCATTCCACGCTTCCTGTCTTAAATATCCCGGCATTAACCAGGCCCGGGAGCTACGGCACCTGCGGTGCCGGCCGTGTAATCATCCACATCATAAGACGTGTCATATCAAGGGAAGCACCCCCAAAGTCGCACCCGTGAAGTGAGTGAAGCTCGGCTGTGTGGCAACAGCCTCCCCATTGGGCCCATAGCACACCCGCTCTGGGTAGCAGCCGACCTAGGTAGGAAAAATCCCGCTTGCCTCGGCTGGGACTCGAACCCGGGTCTCCCGGTCCATAGTCCGAAGTGCTAACCCCTACACTACGGGGGCCGGTACCTTTATAAATCTTTATATCTTAACTCTTACCAGTTCGCGCAATGGGCCATCGTTCCAAAAAGACTAACATCTTTTCTGCAGCACCGACTATTTGGAATTCTCTTCCTTTATCTGTCCGCTCAGCAAGTACGGACTCGGCCTTGCGCTCTGCTTTTAAAAGCCTATCTCTTTAATGAATTCTTCCACTGAGTCGGGGGGGGGGGGGGGGGGGGGGCTTGAGCATCGTGACCATGGACCTGATTGTAGTGTTTGATACTTTGTGTGTTTTGTGAGGGTGTACTGCTTGTTTGTATGTGATTGCATTGTTCTGTTTTTCTTTTCTTGTCAAGCGCTGTGAGCTGTTTGTGAGATAGAGCGCTATATAAATATCAATTATTATCATTATTATTATCAAGAAGCAGAAAAACATCTGTGCATTAAAAAAAAACAAAAAAACATTGTAACTCTATCCGTGCATGGAATTAAACAAAGTTGGGTTCATTTGATGCAAAAGTGAATGCAGTTTACAAGTAGCAGATTTTTTTTTTTCAAATACCTATAGCAAAAAAACTTATTCTAAGTAATTGTAAGTGTTGCAAAAAACAGTTGTTACTCGGCCATCAAATTAAGTCGTTTAAACATTTGCAGCAATTAACTTACTCTTTTTATCACATTGTAATTGATTTCATTGTAAAGTGCATTCAATTACCTTTAATTTGATATATATATATATATATATATATATATATATATATATATATATATATATATATATATATATAAATTGCTTTTGATGTTATGGCGGTTTTCACTGAGTGACAACTTTTTGTGGGCCCAAAAACTGCGAACTGGTAAGAGTTAAACTGTGTCCATCAAAGAGCACGGTTATCTATCCAAAATCAAATTTATCGAAAAAGCTTGGTTTGCCTTTGGACCATCTCCACATTATAAAAGATATTAGCAAAAAGAAAAAGATCAACACGACTGTAGTGCCAGCGATGAGGAAGTCTTGAGTCAGGTCATATACGCCCTCCATCATGCGACTCTGCGACACACTGAGGTTCTTGCAACGTTTGCCAGTCCAACCAGGCAGACAACCATTTGGACACACCCCATCCACTTTCTCACATATTCCTTTCTCCGGACGGATCTCCAGCTCAGGTTTCGACTCGTTCGTGCTGTTGGGCGGGGACAAGGTGTCGTTCGGTGGGGGCGGAGCACAGTTCCCGCATTTGCTGCTGCAGTGGAGACCGTAGTAACCGTCTGCGCATTCGTCGTGGCAGGTCATGTTGGCGTAGCCTGGTTGACATCCTGCCACACACCGCCCGTCTTCAGGCATACATATCTCGTCAGTCTCCAGGCAATGTCCACAGCGTTCCGAGCAGTTCTGGCCGTAAAAGCCTTTAGGGCAAGGCATGTAACAGTGTGGTAACTGGTAACCCGGGCGACATATATCGCACGTGCAGTTGAAAGGGTCACACGTGTCATTTTTGCATTTTCCACAGATTTCCAGACAGTCCTGTCCACATTTTCCGTTCGGGCAAGTATCCACACACAGCGGGAGAGCAAAGCCTTTTTCACACTTGTCACACGCGCCAATGACGTGGTCGCACACGGACCCGTTATAGCAGTTCCCACAGACACCACTACAGTTCTGGCCGTATGTACCAGGAGGACAGGATGCGTTACAGAAGGGAGAGTCCGTCCATCCGGGCTGACAGACGCCGCGTTCGCAAGTGCCGTCTGTATTGTTACAGTGCCCAGCGCAGTGTCCACAAATACAAGAGCAGTTGAGGCCGAAGTACCCATCTGGGCACCTCGTCTTGCAGTCGTCACCCAGATAGCCTGGTTGACAGTCACCTGGCACCGGACATATTCCACTGATTGGATCACAGGCGGCGCCACCAGCGCAAAAACCACAGGGATAGTGGCAATGCATCCCATGCCAGCCAGGTTTACACGAACACGCACACTCAGGGGGAATAAACCCGGCGTTACACCCTTTCAAACATTTCCTGTTCTGACACTCACTTCTCCCACCAATACACTGAGAACATAGAGGAACGCACAGCAAGCCTTGGCACTGAAAGCAAATGTCTGGTTCTCGACAGTCTCTTCCTTTCCAGCCTTCTACACAACCGCTTATACAGGAAGCTTGCGGTAGCAAGCATTCAAAATGTGACGAATTACACTTGTCACAACTCTTGGAAAAGCAGTCAGGGCATGGATCACCGCATCGTGTGCCATTGAAACCAGCAGCACATCCTCGTGGACACTCCTCTGTTTTCCCGTTACACGTTCCTCCATCAGCACAGTGACCACATATGTGGCTACAGTTTGCTCCTGCTGAGCCAGCTGGACAGGGCTTCTTGCAGTCTGGTAGTTTGTAACCATCAGTGCATTTGGCAGTTGGACAAGCTCCAGTCACACCATCACAAGTAGTGTCAGAAAGGTCGTACACACAGTGTCCACAATCTTCAGAGCAAAAGGGACCATATGTTCCGGGTGGACACTTACTTCTGCACTGAGCACCAAACCAGCCGGGTAAACACCCGTCCACACAAGTCCCGTTTGGTCTCAGACACTTTGCATACGACCCAGAACAGGTTTTGCAACTCTCTGCTTCGCAGCGGGGACCACAGGTGTTTTTGCAGTCATTTCCACGGTAGTTTACTGCACATCCCATCGGACAGTCACCAGTTGCTGCGCTACAGGAAGTGCCGTTGGCACAATCACCACACGTGGTCCTGCAGTCTGGTCCGTACGTGTTGGGAGGACAAACTTTTTTACAGTCTGGCAACCGGTACCCAGCCTTACACTGCTTCCCTGGACAAACCCCAGTGACAAAGTCACATGACTGACCAGACGTATTGTAAAAACAATGACCACAGTCTTCGGAACAGCTCTCTCCGTACGTTCCTTGTGGACATTTCATTCGACATTGACTTCCAAACCAACCTGACTGACATCCTTTTATACACGTTCCGTTTGGCTTCAGGCATTGTGCGTGAGACCCTGAACAAGTGTTACAATTGTCCACCTCACAGTTAGGGTCACAAGTGTTTTTACAGTTCTGTCCGAAGTGGTTTCCAGCACAGCCTTTGGGGCACTCACCAGTAACTGCACTACAAACACTGCCATAAGCGCACTGACCACACTTCTCTGTACAGTTGATTCCGGTGCTTTGTGCAGGACAAGGCTTCTTACAGTCTGGTAACTGGTAACCACTTGTACACTTGTTGTGGGGACACGCCCCGTTTCCGTGATTACAGGATGGGCTTTGATCGTCATACACACAATGTCCACAATCTTCAGAACAATTCTCGCCATAGGTTCCCATTGGGCATCTTAATCTGCACTGGCTTCCTAGCCAGCCTGGCTTACAACCATCAAGACAAGTTCCATTTGGCCGCAAACACCGTGTGTAGGAGCCGGAGCAATGTGTACAACTATCTGTTTCACACCTAGCACATATATCTTTACAGTCCTTCCCAACGTAGTTGGCAGCACAGCCAAGTGGACAGTCACCAGTCTGAGCATTGCAAATGCTGTTGTTAGCACAATGGCCGCATGTACTCTGACAATTGATTCCAAATGAGTTTCGTACACAGGGCTTCCTACAGTCCGACGGTAAGTAGCCTCCTGTACACTGACCGGATGGACAGGTTCCTTTTGTCGAGTCACATGTTGAGTGAGTGGAATTATACACACAATGTCCGCAATCCTCAGAGCAGTTCTCTCCATACGTTCCTTTGGGACATTTTAATCTGCAGTCTCTTCCAAACCACCCAGATAAGCATCCTTTCAAACACGTTCCCTTGGGTTTTAAGCACTTACTAGCATTTCCTTGACACGTTTGGCAGCTGACACTTTTACATCCAGAAAGACACTTGTCCCTGCAGTCGTCGCCAGAGTATCCCTCTGCACAACCCAGTGGACACTCACCACTTTTGGCACTGCAGATACTTCCATGGGCACAGTGCCCACATGACTGGTTACAGTGGATTCCAATTGTTTGTGGAGGACAAGGCTTCTTACATCTTGGTGGCTGATAACCGCTTGTACACTGATTGTATGGACATGCTCCAGTAGCTGCAGTACATGTGAGGTTAGCCGAATCATACACGCAGTGTCCACAGTCCTCAGAGCAGCTCTCTCCGTACGTTCCTTGTGGACATCTCATTCGACATTGACTTCCAAACCAACCTGACTGACATCCTTTTATACACGTTCCGTTTGGCTTCAGGCATTGTGCGTGAGACCCTGAACAAGTGTTACAATTGTCCACCTCACAGTTAGAGTCACAAGTGTTTTTACAATTCTGTCCGAAGTGGTTTCCAGCACAGCCTTTGGGGCACTCACCAGTAACTGCACTACAAACACTGCCATAAGCGCACTGACCACACTTCTCTGTACAGTTGATTCCGGTGCTTTGTGCAGGGCAAGGCTTCTTACAGTCTGGTAACTGGTAACCACTTGTACACTTGTTGTGGGGACACGCCCCGTTTCCGTGATTACAGGATGGGCTTTGATCGTCATACACACAATGTCCACAATCTTCAGAACAATTCTCGCCATAGGTTCCCATTGGGCATCTTAATCTGCACTGGCTTCCTAGCCAGCCTGGCTTACAACCATCAAGACAAGTTCCATTTGGCCGCAAACACTGTGTGTAGGAGCCGGAGCAATGTGTACAACTATCTGTTTCACACCTAGCACATATATCTTTACAGTCCTTCCCAACGTAGTTGGCAGCACAGCCAAGTGGACAGTCACCAGTCTGAGCATTGCAAATGCTGTTGTTAGCACAATGGCCGCATGTACTCTGACAATTGATTCCAAATGAGTTTCGTGCACAGGGCTTCCTACAGTCCGACGGTAAGTAGCCTCCTGTACACTGACCGGATGGACAGGTTCCTTTTGTCGAGTCACATGTTGAGTGAGTGGAATTATACACACAATGTCCGCAATCCTCAGAGCAGTTCTCTCCATACGTTCCTTTGGGACATTTTAATCTGCAGTCTCTTCCAAACCACCCAGATAAGCATCCTTTCAAACACGTTCCCTTGGGTTTTAAGCACTTACTAGCATTTCCTTGACACGTTTGGCAGCTGACACTTTTACATCCAGAAAGACACTTGTCCCTGCAGTCGTCGCCAGAGTATCCCTCTGCACAACCCAGTGGACACTCACCACTTTTGGCACTGCAGATACTTCCATGGGCACAGTGCCCACATGACTGGTTACAGTGGATTCCAATTGTTTGTGGAGGACAAGGCTTCTTACATCTTGGTGGCTGATAACCGCTTGTACACTGATTGTATGGACATGCTCCAGTAGCTGCAGTACATGTGAGGTTAGCCGAATCATACACGCAGTGTCCACAGTCCTCAGAGCAGCTCTCTCCGTACGTTCCTTGTGGACATTTCATTCGACATTGACTTCCAAACCAACCTGACTGACATCCTTTTATACACGTTCCGTTTGGCTTCAGGCATTGTGCGTGAGACCCTGAACAAGTGTTACAATTGTCCACCTCACAGTTAGAGTCACAAGTGTTTTTACAATTCTGTCCGAAGTGGTTTCCAGCACAGCCTTTGGGGCACTCACCAGTAACTGCACTACAAACACTGCCATAAGCGCACTGACCACACTTCTCTGTACAGTTGATTCCGGTGCTTTGTGCAGGACAAGGCTTCTTACAGTCTGGTAACTGGTAACCACTTGTACACTTGTTGTGGGGACACGCCCCGTTTCCGTGATTACAGGATGGGCTTTGATCGTCATACACACAATGTCCACAATCTTCAGAACAATTCTCGCCATAGGTTCCCATTGGGCATCTTAATCTGCACTGGCTTCCTAGCCAGCCTGGCTTACAACCATCAAGACAAGTTCCATTTGGCCGCAAACACTGTGTGTAGGAGCCGGAGCAATGTGTACAACTATCTGTTTCACACCTAGCACATATATCTTTACAGTCCTTCCCAACGTAGTTGGCAGCACAGCCAAGTGGACAGTCACCAGTCTGAGCATTGCAAATGCTGTTGTTAGCACAATGGCCGCATGTACTCTGACAATTGATTCCAAATGAGTTTCGTGCACAGGGCTTCCTACAGTCCGACGGTAAGTAGCCTCCTGTACACTGACCGGATGGACAGGTTCCTTTTGTCGAGTCACATGTTGAGTGAGTGGAATTATACACACAATGTCCGCAATCCTCAGAGCAGTTCTCTCCATACGTTCCTTTGGGACATTTTAATCTGCAGTCTCTTCCAAACCACCCAGATAAGCATCCTTTCAAACACGTTCCCTTGGGTTTTAAGCACTTACTAGCATTTCCTTGACACGTTTGGCAGCTGACACTTTTACATCCAGAAAGACACTTGTCCCTGCAGTCGTCGCCAGAGTATCCCTCTGCACAACCCAGTGGACACTCACCACTTTTGGCACTGCAGATACTTCCATGGGCACAGTGCCCACATGACTGGTTACAGTGGATTCCAATTGTTTGTGGAGGACAAGGCTTCTTACATCTTGGTGGCTGATAACCGCTTGTACACTGATTGTATGGACATGCTCCAGTAGCTGCAGTACATGTGAGGTTAGCCGAATCATACACGCAGTGTCCACAGTCCTCAGAGCAGCTCTCTCCGTACGTTCCTTGTGGACATTTTATTCGACATTGACTTCCAAACCAACCTGACTGACATCCTTTTATACACGTTCCGTTTGGCTTCAGGCATTGTGCGTGAGACCCTGAACAAGTGTTACAATTGTCCACCTCACAGTTAGGGTCACAAGTCTTTTTACAATTCTGTCCGAAGTGGTTTCCAGCACAGCCTTTGGGGCACTCACCAGTAACTGCACTACAAACACTGCCATAAGCGCACTGACCACACTTCTCTGTACAGTTGATTCCGGTGCTTTGTGCAGGACAAGGCTTCTTACAGTCTGGTAACTGGTAACCACTTGTACACTTGTTGTGGGGACACGCCCCGTTTCCGTGATTACAGGATGGGCTTTGATCGTCATACACACAATGTCCACAATCTTCAGAACAATTCTCGCCATAGGTTCCCATTGGGCATCTTAATCTGCACTGGCTTCCTAGCCAGCCTGGCTTACAACCATCAAGACAAGTTCCATTTGGCCGCAAACACCGTGTGTAGGAGCCGGAGCAATGTGTACAACTATCTGTTTCACACCTAGCACATATATCTTTACAGTCCTTCCCAACGTAGTTGGCAGCACAGCCAAGTGGACAGTCACCAGTCTGAGCATTGCAAATGCTGTTGTTAGCACAATGGCCGCATGTACTCTGACAATTGATTCCAAATGAGATTCGTGCACAGGGCTTCCTACAGTCCGACGGTAAGTAGCCTCCTGTACACTGACCGGATGGACAGGTTCCTTTTGTCGAGTCACATGTTGAGTGAGTGGAATTATACACACAATGTCCGCAATCCTCAGAGCAGTTCTCTCCATACGTTCCTTTGGGACATTTTAATCTGCAGTCTCTTCCAAACCACCCAGATAAGCATCCTTTCAAACACGTTCCCTTGGGTTTTAAGCACTTACTAGCATTTCCTTGACACGTTTGGCAGCTGACACTTTTACATCCAGAAAGACACTTGTCCCTGCAGTCGTCGCCAGAGTATCCCTCTGCACAACCCAGTGGACACTCACCACTTTTGGCACTGCAGATGCTTCCATGGGCACAGTGCCCACATGACTGGTTACAGTGGATTCCAATTGTTTGTGGAGGACAAGGCTTCTCACATCTTGGTGGCTGATAACCGCTTGTGCACTGATTGTATGGACATGCTCCAGTAGCTGCAGTACATGTGAGGTTAGCCGAATCATACACGCAGTGTCCACAGTCCTCAGAGCAGCTCTCTCCGTACGTTCCTTGTGGACATCTCATTCGACATTGACTTCCAAACCAACCTGACTGACATCCTTTTATACACGTTCCGTTTGGCTTCAGGCATTGTGCGTGAGACCCTGAACAAGTGTTACAATTGTCCACCTCACAGTTAGGGTCACAAGTCTTTTTACAATTCTGTCCGAAGTGGTTTCCAGCACAGCCTTTGGGGCACTCACCAGTAACTGCACTACAAACACTGCCATAAGCGCACTGACCACACTTCTCTGTACAGTTGATTCCGGTGCTTTGTGCAGGACAAGGCTTCTTACAGTCTGGTAACTGGTAACCACTTGTACACTTGTTGTGGGGACACGCCCCGTTTCCGTGATTACAGGATGGGCTTTGATCGTCATACACACAATGTCCACAATCTTCAGAACAATTCTCGCCATAGGATCCCATTGGGCATCTTAATCTGCACTGGCTTCCTAGCCAGCCTGGCTTACAACCATCAAGACAAGTTCCATCTGGCCGCAAACACCGTGTGTAGGAGCCGGAGCAATGTGTACAACTATCTGTTTCACACTGAGCACATATATCTTTACAGTCCTTCCCAACGTAGTTGGCAGCACAGCCAAGTGGACAGTCACCAGTCTGAGCATTGCAAATGCTGTTGTTAGCACAATGGCCGCATGTACTCTGACAATTGATTCCAAATGAGTTTTGTGCACAGGGCTTCCTACAGTCCGACGGTAAGTAGCCTCCTGTACACTGACCGGATGGACAGGTTCCTTTTGTCGAGTCACATGTTGAGTGAGTGGAATTATACACACAATGTCCGCAATCCTCAGAGCAGTTCTCTCCATACGTTCCTTTGGGACATTTTAATCTGCAGTCTCTTCCAAACCACCCAGATAAGCATCCTTTCAAACACGTTCCCTTGGGTTTTAAGCACTTACTAGCATTTCCTTGACACGTTTGGCAGCTGACACTTTTACATCCAGAAAGACACTTGTCCCTGCAGTCGTCGCCAGAGTATCCCTCTGCACAACCCAGTGGACACTCACCACTTTTGGCACTGCAGATACTTCCATGGGCACAGTGCCCACATGACTGGTTACAGTGGATTCCAATTGTTTGTGGAGGACAAGGCTTCTTACATCTTGGTGGCTGATAACCGCTTGTACACTGATTGTATGGACATGCTCCAGTAGCTGCAGTACATGTGAGGTTAGCCGAATCATACACGCAGTGTCCACAGTCCTCAGAGCAGCTCTCTCCGTACGTTCCTTGTGGACATCTCATTCGACATTGACTTCCAAACCAACCTGACTGACATCCTTTTATACACGTTCCGTTTGGCTTCAGGCATTGTGCGTGAGACCCTGAACAAGTGTTACAATTGTCCACCTCACAGTTAGGGTCACAAGTCTTTTTACAATTCTGTCCGAAGTGGTTTCCAGCACAGCCTTTGGGGCACTCACCAGTAACTGCACTACAAACACTGCCATAAGCGCACTGACCACACTTCTCTGTACAGTTGATTCCGGTGCTTTGTGCAGGACAAGGCTTCTTACAGTCTGGTAACTGGTAACCACTTGTACACTTGTTGTGGGGACACGCCCCGTTTCCGTGATTACAGGATGGGCTTTGATCGTCATACACACAATGTCCACAATCTTCAGAACAATTCTCGCCATAGGTTCCCATTGGGCATCTTAATCTGCACTGGCTTCCTAGCCAGCCTGGCTTACAACCATCAAGACAAGTTCCATCTGGCCGCAAACACCGTGTGTAGGAGCCGGAGCAATGTGTACAACTATCTGTTTCACACTGAGCACATATATCTTTACAGTCCTTCCCAACGTAGTTGGCAGCACAGCCAAGTGGACAGTCACCAGTCTGAGCATTGCAAATGCTGTTGTTAGCACAATGGCCGCATGTACTCTGACAATTGATTCCAAATGAGTTTTGTGCACAGGGCTTCCTACAGTCCGACGGTAAGTAGCCTCCTGTACACTGACCGGATGGACAGGTTCCTTTTGTCGAGTCACATGTTGAGTGAGTGGAATTATACACACAATGTCCGCAATCCTCAGAGCAGTTCTCTCCATACGTTCCTTTGGGACATTTTAATCTGCAGTCTCTTCCAAACCACCCAGATAAGCATCCTTTCAAACACGTTCCCTTGGGTTTTAAGCACTTACTAGCATTTCCTTGACACGTTTGGCAGCTGACACTTTTACATCCAGAAAGACACTTGTCCCTGCAGTCGTCGCCAGAGTATCCCTCTGCACAACCCAGTGGACACTCACCACTTTTGGCACTGCAGATACTTCCATGGGCACAGTGCCCACATGACTGGTTACAGTGGATTCCAATTGTTTGTGGAGGACAAGGCTTCTTACATCTTGGTGGCTGATAACCGCTTGTACACTGATTGTATGGACATGCTCCAGTAGCTGCGGTACATGTGAGGTTAGCCGCATCATACACGCAGTGTCCACAGTCCTCAGAGCAGCTCTCTCCGTACGTTCCTTGTGGACATTTCATTCGACATTGACTTCCAAACCAACCTGACTGACATCCTTTTATACACGTTCCGTTTGGCTTCAGGCATTGTGCGTGAGACCCTGAACAAGTGTTACAATTGTCCACCTCACAGTTAGAGTCACAAGTGTTTTTACAATTCTGTCCGAAGTGGTTTCCAGCACAGCCTTTGGGGCACTCACCAGTAACTGCACTACAAACACTGCCATAAGCGCACTGACCACACTTCTCTGTACAGTTGATTCCGGTGCTTTGTGCAGGACAAGGCTTCTTACAGTCTGGTAACTGGTAACCACTTGTACACTTGTTGTGGGGACACGCCCCGTTTCCGTGATTACAGGATGGGCTTTGATCGTCATACACACAATGTCCACAATCTTCAGAACAATTCTCGCCATAGGTTCCCATTGGGCATCTTAATCTGCACTGGCTTCCTAGCCAGCCTGGCTTACAACCATCAAGACAAGTTCCATTTGGCCGCAAACACCGTGTGTAGGAGCCGGAGCAATGTGTACAACTATCTGTTTCACACCTAGCACATATATCTTTACAGTCCTTCCCAACGTAGTTGGCAGCACAGCCAAGTGGACAGTCACCAGTCTGAGCATTGCAAATGCTGTTGTTAGCACAATGGCCGCATGTACTCTGACAATTGATTCCAAATGAGATTCGTGCACAGGGCTTCCTACAGTCCGACGGTAAGTAGCCTCCTGTACACTGACCGGATGGACAGGTTCCTTTTGTCGAGTCACATGTTGAGTGAGTGGAATTATACACACAATGTCCGCAATCCTCAGAGCAGTTCTCTCCATACGTTCCTTTGGGACATTTTAATCTGCAGTCTCTTCCAAACCACCCAGATAAGCATCCTTTCAAACACGTTCCCTTGGGTTTTAAGCACATACTAGCATTTCCTTGACACGTTTGGCAGCTGACACTTTTACATCCAGAAAGACACTTGTCCCTGCAGTCGTCGCCAGAGTATCCCTCTGCACAACCCAGTGGACACTCACCACTTTTGGCACTGCAGATACTTCCATGGGCACAGTGCCCACATGACTGGTTACAGTGGATTCCAATTGTTTGTGGAGGACAAGGCTTCTTACATCTTGGTGGCTGATAACCGCTTGTACACTGATTGTATGGACATGCTCCAGTAGCTGCAGTACATGTGAGGTTAGCCGAATCATACACGCAGTGTCCACAGTCCTCAGAGCAGCTCTCTCCGTACGTTCCTTGTGGACATTTCATTCGACACTGACTTCCAAACCAACCTGACTGACATCCTTTTATACACGTTCCGTTTGGCTTCAGGCATTGTGCGTGAGACCCTGAACAATGTGTACAACTATCTGTTTCACACCTAGCACATATATCTTTACAGTCCTTCCCAACGTAGTTGGCAGCACAACCAAGTGGACAGTCACCAGTCTGAGCATTGCAAATACTGTTGTTAGCACAATGGCCGCATGTACTCTGACAATTGATTCCAAATGAGTTTCGTGCACAGGGCTTCCTACAGTCCGACGGTAAGTAGCCTCCTGTACACTGACCGGATGGACAGGTTCCTTTTGTCGAGTCACATGTTGAGTGAGTGGAATTATACACACAATGTCCGCAATCCTCAGAGCAGTTCTCTCCATACGTTCCTTTGGGACATTTTAATCTGCATTCTCTTCCAAACCACCCAGATAAGCATCCTTTCAAACACGTTCCCTTGGGTTTTAAGCACATACTAGCATTTCCTTGACACGTTTGGCAGCTGACACTTTTACATCCAGAAAGACACTTGTCCCTGCAGTCGTCGCCAGAGTATCCCTCTGCACAACCCAGTGGACACTCACCACTTTTGGCACTGCAGATGCTTCCATGGGCACAGTGCCCACATGACTGGTTACAGTGGAATCCAATTGTTTGTGAAGGACAAGGCTTCTTACATTTTGGTGGCTGATAACCACTTGTACACTGATTGTATGGACATGCTCCAGTAGCTGCAGTACATGTGAGGTTAGCCGAATCATACACGCAGTGTCCACAGTCCTCAGAGCAGCTTTCTCCGTACGTTCCTTGTGGACATTTCATTCGACATTGACTTCCAAACCAACCTGACTGACATCCTTTTATACACGTTCCGTTTGGCTTCAGGCATTGTGCGTGAGACCCTGAACAAGTGTTACAATTGTCCACCTCACAGTTAGGGTCACAAGTGTTTTCACAATTCTCTCCGAAGTGGTTTCCAGCACAGCCTTTGGGGCACTCACCAGTAACTGCACTACAAACACTGCCATAAGCGCACTGACCACACTTCTCTGTACAGTTGATTCCGGTGCTTTGTGCAGGACAAGGCTTCTTACAGTCTGGTAACTGGTAACCACTTGTACACTTGTTATGGGGACACGCCCCGTTTCCGTGATTACAGGATGGGCTTTGATCGTCATACACACAATGTCCACAATCTTCAGAACAATTCTCGCCATAGGTTCCCATTGGGCATCTTAATCTGCACTGGCTTCCTAGCCAGCCTGGCTTACAACCATCAAGACAAGTTCCATTTGGCCGCAAACACCGTGTGTAGGAGCCGGAGCAATGTGTACAACTATCTGTTTCACACCTAGCACATATATCTTTACAGTCCTTCCCAACGTAGTTGGCAGCACAGCCAAGTGGACAGTCACCAGTCTGAGCATTGCAAATGCTGTTGTTAGCACAATGGCCGCATGTACTCTGACAACTGATTCCAAATGAGTTTCGTGCACAGGGCTTCCTACAGTCCGACGGTAAGTAGCCTCCTGTACACTGACCGGATGGACAGGTTCCTTTTGTCGAGTCACATGTTGAGTGAGTGGAATTATACACACAATGTCCGCAATCCTCAGAGCAGTTCTCTCCATACGTTCCTTTGGGACATTTTAATCTGCAGTCTCTTCCAAACCACCCTGATAAGCATCCTTTCAAACACGTTCCCTTGGGTTTTAAGCACTTACTAGCATTTCCTTGACACGTTTGGCAGCTGACACTTTTACATCCAGAAAGACACTTGTCCCTGCAGTCGTCGCCAGAGTATCCCTCTGCACAACCCAGTGGACACTCACCACTTTTGGCACTGCAGATACTTCCATGGGCACAGTGCCCACATGACTGGTTACAGTGGATTCCAATTGTTTGTGGAGGACAAGGCTTCTTACATCTTGGTGGCTGATAACCGCTTGTACACTGATTGTATGGACATGCTCCAGTAGCTGCAGTACATGTGAGGTTAGCCGAATCATACACGCAGTGTCCACAGTCCTCAGAGCAGCTCTCTCCGTACGTTCCTTGTGGACATTTTATTCGACATTGACTTCCAAACCAACCTGACTGACATCCTTTTATACACGTTCCGTTTGGCTTCAGGCATTGTGCGTGAGACCCTGAACAAGTGTTACAATTGTCCACCTCACAGTTAGGGTCACAAGTCTTTTTACAATTCTGTCCGAAGTGGTTTCCAGCACAGCCTTTGGGGCACTCACCAGTAACTGCACTACAAACACTGCCATAAGCGCACTGACCACACTTCTCTGTACAGTTGATTCCGGTGCTTTGTGCAGGACAAGGCTTCTTACAGTCTGGTAACTGGTAACCACTTGTACACTTGTTGTGGGGACACGCCCCGTTTCCGTGATTACAGGATGGGCTTTGATCGTCATACACACAATGTCCACAATCTTCAGAACAATTCTCGCCATAGGTTCCCATTGGGCATCTTAATCTGCACTGGCTTCCTAGCCAGCCTGGTTTACAACCATCAAGACAAGTTCCATTTGGCCGCAAACACCGTGTGTAGGAGCCGGAGCAATGTGTACAACTATCTGTTTCACACCTAGCACATATATCTTTACAGTCCTTCCCAACGTAGTTGGCAGCACAGCCAAGTGGACAGTCACCAGTCTGAGCATTGCAAATGCTGTTGTTAGCACAATGGCCGCATGTACTCTGACAATTGATTCCAAATGAGTTTCGTGCACAGGGCTTCCTACAATCCGACGGTAAGTAGCCTCCTGTACACTGACCGGATGGACAGGTTCCTTTTGTCGAGTCACATGTTGAGTGAGTGGAATTATACACACAATGTCCGCAATCCTCAGAGCAGTTCTCTCCATACGTTCCTTTGGGACATTTTAATCTGCAGTCTCTTCCAAACCACCCAGATAAGCATCCTTTCAAACACGTTCCCTTGGGTTTTAAGCACTTACTAGCATTTCCTTGACACGTTTGGCAGCTGACACTTTTACATCCAGAAAGACACTTGTCCCTGCAGTCGTTGCCAGAGTATCCCTCTGCACAACCCAGTGGACACTCACCACTTTTGGCACTGCAGATACTTCCATGGGCACAGTGCCCACATGACTGGTTACAGTGGATTCCAATTGTTTGTGGAGGACAAGGCTTCTTACATCTTGGTGGCTGATAACCGCTTGTACACTGATTGTATGGACATGCTCCAGTAGCTGCAGTACATGTGAGGTTAGCCGAATCATACACGCAGTGTCCACAGTCCTCAGAGCAGCTCTCTCCGTACGTTCCTTGTGGACATTTCATTCGACATTGACTTCCAAACCAACCTGACTGACATCCTTTTATACACGTTCCGTTTGGCTTCAGGCATTGTGCGTGAGACCCTGAACAAGTGTTACAATTGTCCACCTCACAGTTAGAGTCACAAGTGTTTTTACAATTCTGTCCGAAGTGGTTTCCAGCACAGCCTTTGGGGCACTCACCAGTAACTGCACTACAAACACTGCCATAAGCGCACTGACCACACTTCTCTGTACAGTTGATTCCGGTGCTTTGTGCAGGACAAGGCTTCTTACAGTCTGGTAACTGGTAACCACTTGTACACTTGTTGTGGGGACACGCCCCGTTTCCGTGATTACAGGATGGGCTTTGATCGTCATACACACAATGTCCACAATCTTCAGAACAATTCTCGCCATAGGTTCCCATTGGGCATCTTAATCTGCACTGGCTTCCTAGCCAGCCTGGCTTACAACCATCAAGACAAGTTCCATTTGGC
Organism: Batillaria attramentaria; assembly: GCA_018292915.2. NCBI lineage: Eukaryota > Metazoa > Mollusca > Gastropoda > Batillariidae > Batillaria > Batillaria attramentaria. The sequence goes on along the minus strand of JACVVK020000031.1, from coordinate 1,429,398 downwards.
CGCAAACACCGTGTGTAGGAGCCGGAGCAATGTGTACAACTATCTGTTTCACACCTAGCACATATATCTTTACAGTCCTTCCCAACGTAGTTGGCAGCACAGCCAAGTGGACAGTCACCAGTCTGAGCATTGCAAATGCTGTTGTTAGCACAATGGCCGCATGTACTCTGACAATTGATTCCAAATGAATTTCGTGCACAGGGCTTCCTACAGTCCGACGGTAAGTAGCCTCCTGTACACTGACCGGATGGACAGGTTCCTTTTGTCGAGTCACATGTTGAGTGAGTGGAATTATACACACAATGTCCGCAATCCTCAGAGCAGTTCTCTCCATACGTTCCTTTGGGACATTTTAATCTGCAGTCTCTTCCAAACCACCCAGATAAGCATCCTTTCAAACACGTTCCCTTGGGTTTTAAGCACTTACTAGCATTTCCTTGACACGTTTGGCAGCTGACACTTTTACATCCAGAAAGACACTTGTCCCTGCAGTCGTCGCCAGAGTATCCCTCTGCACAACCCAGTGGACACTCACCACTTTTGGCACTGCAGATACTTCCATGGGCACAGTGCCCACATGACTGGTTACAGTGGATTCCAATTGTTTGTGGAGGACAAGGCTTCTTACATCTTGGTGGCTGATAACCGCTTGTACACTGATTGTATGGACATGCTCCAGTAGCTGCAGTACATGTGAGGTTAGCCGAATCATACACGCAGTGTCCACAGTCCTCAGAGCAGCTCTCTCCGTACGTTCCTTGTGGACATTTTATTCGACATTGACTTCCAAACCAACCTGACTGACATCCTTTTATACACGTTCCGTTTGGCTTCAGGCATTGTGCGTGAGACCCTGAACAAGTGTTACAATTGTCCACCTCACAGTTAGGGTCACAAGTCTTTTTACAATTCTGTCCGAAGTGGTTTCCAGCACAGCCTTTGGGGCACTCACCAGTAACTGCACTACAAACACTGCCATAAGCGCACTGACCACACTTCTCTGTACAGTTGATTCCGGTGCTTTGTGCAGGACAAGGCTTCTTACAGTCTGGTAACTGGTAACCACTTGTACACTTGTTGTGGGGACACGCCCCGTTTCCGTGATTACAGGATGGGCTTTGATCGTCATACACACAATGTCCACAATCTTCAGAACAATTCTCGCCATAGGTTCCCATTGGGCATCTTAATCTGCACTGGCTTCCTAGCCAGCCTGGTTTACAACCATCAAGACAAGTTCCATTTGGCCGCAAACACCGTGTGTAGGAGCCGGAGCAATGTGTACAACTATCTGTTTCACACCTAGCACATATATCTTTACAGTCCTTCCCAACGTAGTTGGCAGCACAGCCAAGTGGACAGTCACCAGTCTGAGCATTGCAAATGCTGTTGTTAGCACAATGGCCGCATGTACTCTGACAATTGATTCCAAATGAGTTTCGTGCACAGGGCTTCCTACAATCCGACGGTAAGTAGCCTCCTGTACACTGACCGGATGGACAGGTTCCTTTTGTCGAGTCACATGTTGAGTGAGTGGAATTATACACACAATGTCCGCAATCCTCAGAGCAGTTCTCTCCATACGTTCCTTTGGGACATTTTAATCTGCAGTCTCTTCCAAACCACCCAGATAAGCATCCTTTCAAACACGTTCCCTTGGGTTTTAAGCACTTACTAGCATTTCCTTGACACGTTTGGCAGCTGACACTTTTACATCCAGAAAGACACTTGTCCCTGCAGTCGTTGCCAGAGTATCCCTCTGCACAACCCAGTGGACACTCACCACTTTTGGCACTGCAGATACTTCCATGGGCACAGTGCCCACATGACTGGTTACAGTGGATTCCAATTGTTTGTGGAGGACAAGGCTTCTTACATCTTGGTGGCTGATAACCGCTTGTACACTGATTGTATGGACATGCTCCAGTAGCTGCAGTACATGTGAGGTTAGCCGAATCATACACGCAGTGTCCACAGTCCTCAGAGCAGCTCTCTCCGTACGTTCCTTGTGGACATTTCATTCGACATTGACTTCCAAACCAACCTGACTGACATCCTTTTATACACGTTCCGTTTGGCTTCAGGCATTGTGCGTGAGACCCTGAACAAGTGTTACAATTGTCCACCTCACAGTTAGAGTCACAAGTGTTTTTACAATTCTGTCCGAAGTGGTTTCCAGCACAGCCTTTGGGGCACTCACCAGTAACTGCACTACAAACACTGCCATAAGCGCACTGACCACACTTCTCTGTACAGTTGATTCCGGTGCTTTGTGCAGGACAAGGCTTCTTACAGTCTGGTAACTGGTAACCACTTGTACACTTGTTGTGGGGACACGCCCCGTTTCCGTGATTACAGGATGGGCTTTGATCGTCATACACACAATGTCCACAATCTTCAGAACAATTCTCGCCATAGGTTCCCATTGGGCATCTTAATCTGCACTGGCTTCCTAGCCAGCCTGGCTTACAACCATCAAGACAAGTTCCATTTGGCCGCAAACACCGTGTGTAGGAGCCGGAGCAATGTGTACAACTATCTGTTTCACACCTAGCACATATATCTTTACAGTCCTTCCCAACGTAGTTGGCAGCACAGCCAAGTGGACAGTCACCAGTCTGAGCATTGCAAATGCTGTTGTTAGCACAATGGCCGCATGTACTCTGACAATTGATTCCAAATGAATTTCGTGCACAGGGCTTCCTACAGTCCGACGGTAAGTAGCCTCCTGTACACTGACCGGATGGACAGGTTCCTTTTGTCGAGTCACATGTTGAGTGAGTGGAATTATACACACAATGTCCGCAATCCTCAGAGCAGTTCTCTCCATACGTTCCTTTGGGACATTTTAATCTGCAGTCTCTTCCAAACCACCCAGATAAGCATCCTTTCAAACACGTTCCCTTGGGTTTTAAGCACTTACTAGCATTTCCTTGACACGTTTGGCAGCTGACACTTTTACATCCAGAAAGACACTTGTCCCTGCAGTCGTCGCCAGAGTATCCCTCTGCACAACCCAGTGGACACTCACCACTTTTGGCACTGCAGATACTTCCATGGGCACAGTGCCCACATGACTGGTTACAGTGGATTCCAATTGTTTGTGGAGGACAAGGCTTCTTACATCTTGGTGGCTGATAACCGCTTGTACACTGATTGTATGGACATGCTCCAGTAGCTGCAGTACATGTGAGGTTAGCCGAATCATACACGCAGTGTCCACAGTCCTCAGAGCAGCTCTCTCCGTACGTTCCTTGTGGACATTTCATTCGACATTGACTTCCAAACCAACCTGACTGACATCCTTTTATACACGTTCCGTTTGGCTTCAGGCATTGTGCGTGAGACCCTGAACAAGTGTTACAATTGTCCACCTCACAGTTAGGGTCACAAGTCTTTTTACAATTCTGTCCGAAGTGGTTTCCAGCACAGCCTTTGGGGCACTCACCAGTAACTGCACTACAAACACTGCCATAAGCGCACTGACCACACTTCTCTGTACAGTTGATTCCGGTGCTTTGTGCAGGACAAGGCTTCTTACAGTCTGGTAACTGGTAACCACTTGTACACTTGTTGTGGGGACACGCCCCGTTTCCGTAATTACAGGATGGGCTTTGATCGTCATACACACAATGTCCACAATCTTCAGAACAATTCTCGCCATAGGTTCCCATTGGGCATCTTAATCTGCACTGGCTTCCTAGCCAGCCTGGTTTACAACCATCAAGACAAGTTCCATTTGGCCGCAAACACCGTGTGTAGGAGCCGGAGCAATGTGTACAACTATCTGTTTCACACCTAGCACATATATCTTTACAGTCCTTCCCAACGTAGTTGGCAGCACAGCCAAGTGGACAGTCACCAGTCTGAGCATTGCAAATGCTGTTGTTAGCACAATGGCCGCATGTACTCTGGCAATTGATTCCAAATGAATTTCGTGCACAGGGCTTCCTACAGTCCGACGGTAAGTAGCCTCCTGTACACTGACCGGATGGACAGGTTCCTTTTGTCGAGTCACATGTTGAGTGAGTGGAATTATACACACAATGTCCGCAATCCTCAGAGCAGTTCTCTCCATACGTTCCTTTGGGACATTTTAATCTGCAGTCTCTTCCAAACCACCCTGATAAGCATCCTTTCAAACACGTTCCCTTGGGTTTTAAGCACTTACTAGCATTTCCTTGACACGTTTGGCAGCTGACACTTTTACATCCAGAAAGACACTTGTCCCTGCAGTCGTCGCCAGAGTATCCCTCTGCACAACCCAGTGGACACTCACCACTTTTGGCACTGCAGATGCTTCCATGGGCACAGTGCCCACATGACTGGTTACAGTGGATTCCAATTGTTTGTGGAGGACAAGGCTTCTTACATCTTGGTGGCTGATAACCGCTTGTACACTGATTGTATGGACATGCTCCAGTAGCTGCAGTACATGTGAGGTTAGCCGAATCATACACGCAGTGTCCACAGTCCTCAGAGCAGCTCTCTCCGTACGTTCCTTGTGGACATTTCATTCGACACTGACTTCCAAACCAACCTGACTGACATCCTTTTATACACGTTCCGTTTGGCTTCAGGCATTGTGCGTGAGACCCTGAACAAGTGTTACAATTGTCCACCTCACAGTTAGGGTCACAAGTGTTTTTACAATTCTGTCCGAAGTGGTTTCCAGCACAGCCTTTGGGGCACTCACCAGTAACTGCACTACAAACACTGCCATAAGCGCACTGACCACACTTCTCTGTACAGTTGATTCCGGTGCTTTGTGCAGGACAAGGCTTCTTACAGTCTGGTAACTGGTAACCACTTGTACACTTGTTGTGGGGACACGCCCCGTTTCCGTGATTACAGGATGGGCTTTGATCGTCATACACACAATGTCCACAATCTTCAGAACAATTCTCGCCATAGGTTCCCATTGGGCATCTTAATCTGCACTGGCTTCCTAGCCAGCCTGGCTTACAACCATCAAGACAAGTTCCATTTGGCCGCAAACACCGTGTGTAGGAGCCGGAGCAATGTGTACAACTATCTGTTTCACACCGAGCACATATATCTTTACAGTCCTTCCCAACGTAGTTGGCAGCACAGCCAAGTGGACAGTCACCAGTCTGAGCATTGCAGATGCTGTTGTTAGCACAATGGCCGCATGTACTCTGACAATTGATTCCAAATATGTTTCGCGGACAAGGCTTCCTACAGTCCGGTGATAAGTAGCCGCCTGTACACTGACCGGATGGACAGGTTCCACTTCCAGCGTCACAAGTGGAATGAGAGGAATCATACACACAATGTCCACAATCTTCTGAACAGTTTTGACCATACGTTTTCGGTGGACATTTCCCAGTGCATTTCTCACCCGCCCATCCAGGTTCGCATCCTTTGATACAAACACCATTGTCGTCACACAGACCTCTAGCACAAGTGGCGCAAGACGTACAGTTTGTTCCATCCCCGTAAGTACCTACTGGACATTGGACTTCAATCTCATCACACCTAGTGCCTTCATATCCTTTCTTACACCCTGATGGGCATGCACCAGTATTTCTGTTGCAATCGTCTCCCACACACATACCACACCTTACACACAGAGGTCCCCACATTCCGAATGGACATTCCGTGCTATTACAATGTGGTGGTCTCATGTTTTTATTCTTGCAGCGGAAACAGTCCCGATCCCCTACTTGCCAGTCACAGACACTACAAACGTGAAGACATCTCGATGTACAGTTTACACCCCAGTAACCATCACGGCAACCGCTCTTTGCACAAAGACCGACTAACTTTCTACAACGTTCTCGTGGGTCCTTGCAGTTACACTTCTGGTCACAATTTTCACCATACTGCGTGTCCTTACAGGTGATAAATAAAACAGTATCGAGATTCGCGTCCGTTGGAGAAAACAACAGTCGCATCTGCTGGGTTCGCCTGATACACATTTTGTCCGGACCAAACTGCATATCGGTTCTGGTGATATTGAGGAACCAGAAAGCAGCGAAGCCAGACCAAGCAGCACAGTACTGGAAGTTTTGAAACAAGTCGACAAATGCAGTTTTCACTGTATGTGGGCCCGGTTCAGATCCTGTACCCCGGTACGTGAAGTGTACATATATAGTGTGTATATACTTTGGCGTGGGATGTATGTACTCAAAAGAGAAAAGAGTAGCATATGTGTAGATGTCCTTGTAAAGATCAATAACGTAGGGAGGCTTGATGTGGCTACCGCTGGTTACGTACTGTACTTTCGCTATAGCCCTGTAACGAAAGAAATCAGTGGAATTCCATACTGGGATATTGCGGGATAACTGTCTGGACATGTGAGAGATGGCATAGTTTTCCGTGTCTGTCACTTGAAAGTTGGTTGTATTCAAGCCAACGGTAAAATTGAGATCCGATACTACCTTGAAGACAGAGGGGTTACAAAAAGGCTGCGGCTCAGGTCTCGTTGACGTATATGTACCGTCGTTTAGATAATTCATTAACGCTGTAAAGCCTTTTTGTTCGTCAAGATTGTCCGCCGGCTCATCACTCTTCCAGCAGTAATATGGGCAGCGTCCAAATGTGTCACACAGGTTTAGTGTGCTAACGTACAGCGGCACACCGTCTTTAGTAAGGGTCAATTTATCCCAGGAGTGTATAGCTTTGAGAGATGGCATGCATGCACACTTCTCATTACATATAGGTCCTGTGGCACCGAAAGGACAAAACAGAACTTTGATTTCGCAGATCTCGTTCGCCGTGGCAGGTTCAATACACAGATTGGTTCCTACGCGTTTTTGCTCAATGTTGAAACAGGAAAACCTCACGCCCCCGTCCGCGAGAGGTGTGATACGTCGGGGGTCACATGGTAAGTTTGGTTTGCTTCTGCCGTTCCCGTATCGTGTAAAGATTTTTGTAGAGTTTAATGCTTGGACTGGGTTGCCGCCTTTGAAGTAAAAAACCCAATGCGAGACTGTGATGTAAAATTGAGCAGTGACAAAGTGTCCCTCTTTCACGCAGAACTGTTTGTTATAACAAGTATCCATTTTACGATCGCGCACAGGTTCTGGGGCGTATTTTGACCAAGTCGACCGTGTATAAATAGCACTGGACAATGGCATTTCCTTCTCGTCTATCATCATGCTCATGACTCCGTGACTCATTCTGTCCTTGTGTGTCAGCGTAAATATCCATAAACAGAACAAAGCTCGCACTGCATCCATTGTTCGTTTTTCTTTTTCTCAAAGCTCCTGTGAAAACTGCTTTTCAACATTGCTAGGAGACCAAGTGAACCACCGAGCCGCGTCACCTATCAATACCAGCGTCACTTTAAAGCAGTAACATCACTGTTGATATCAAAAAGTTATTATCAGTAGCAGTTGTGTATTTACATATAAAATGACAATTCACGATTGAATGAAAATGATAACATTCACAAAACTACGTCATTCACAGCCTGGCTTTCGCTTTTGACGGTGGCGAAAATACCACTGTGTAAATGTGGAAATTATGAACGTGGTATTGGCACAAACTGTATGTCCACCTGAGGTCGTCCTGGTCAGCTCCTTCCTAGAATCTGTCTGACTTTCTTACAGTAACTATAACAAGGAGGAATGGACCCATCCCATAAATTATGAACGTGGTATTGGCACAAACTGTATGTCCACCTGAGGTCGTCCTGGTCAGCTCCTTCACTGTATGTCCACCTGAGGTCGTCCTGGTCAGCTCCTTCGTCTGACTTTCTTACAGTAACTATAACAAGGAGGAATGGACCCATCCCATAAATTTGTTTCTCCAGATTTCATACTATTTTGTCTGTTGCCGGTGTTTTTGTTGTTGTTGTTTTTAATTCCTTTTCTCTCTCTCTCTCTCTCTCTCTCTCTCTCTCTCTCTCTCTCTCTATAATATTGTGTGTGTGTGTGTGTGTGTGTGTGTGTGTGTGTGTGTGTGTGTGTGTGTGTGTGTGAAGTTTCTTGTTCCAGGTTTACGTATGTTCGATCATTTGGCTTTTTTTGTTTAGTTGTTTGTTCTTAAAAACGGCAAGTTTGAAAATTGGTTGCAAGACCAAAACTTCCACCGTTTTCAAATAAAGTTATTTCAATTTCGATTTCTCTCTCTCTCTCTCTCTCTCTCTCTCTCTCTCTCTTCGACGCTACCATTCACACCTCCAACAAAAACATCAACACAGTTAGCGGACGGTTTCAGCGGGGCTTGGATGAAGTGTCCAACTGGTGTGAACGTAACTCCATGGTACTTAATCCGTCCATGATCATAACTACGAGACAGAAACATCAGCTCAACCCACTTGCACTCAATTTGTCTCTCCATAGCCAGGCCATTGTTCAAGTCAATGAACACCGTTTACTGGGTGTAATCGTTGACAACCAGCTGAAATGGCAGGCCAACATTAATAAAGTCTGCAAAAAAAGTATCGAGAAATTTATTCCTACTGTCAAGGCTGAGATATTTCATTGACACAGACACTCCAAAGTTATTCTATTCGGCCCACATCAAGACTCATATTGACTACGCCTCTACCATATGGGATGAAAGCAGTGACGTACACCTAAAAAGACTCAACTCCCTACATCGACGAGCAGCAAAACTGATCCTACCTTACCCCTCCTTATCCACTGACCAGAAGCTCCGGAATCTAGAGATACTCCCTCTTTCAAGCAACTTCTTTTTAATAAAGGCGTTTTCATGTATAAAATCCTTAATGGTTTTCTTCCCCACTACCTCAGTCATCTCTTTACTACTTCAGACTCCCGTTACCCAAACTCCAGGTTACGCCTAATTATCCCACGTCCAAGGATAGATATATTTAAAACTAGCTTATCATTCTCGGGTGCCACTCTTTGGAACAGCTTGCCCACTCTCATTACAAGTAGTTCACTCTCATCGTTTAAAAAGGATCTCATAAATTTTTTGGTATCCTAGATCATGAGCTGCTCATTGTCATTGCTATGGCTATGTCACTGCTTTTCACCTGCACATGCGTCATTACATTTTATTTAGCGCCAAGTACCCACATTCACCTTTCAGCAATATGAATAACGTTCTCTTATCTGTGCGTGATAACTCATCGTCATTTTTGTCCACTTCTATAGAAATTATGACATTATTTCCGTTTATGATTATGTTCTGCATAGGTGCGTGCGAATAATTCATGCGTGGTGTTGTGTGTGTGTGTGTGTGTGTGTGTATGCCTGTAACTTCTACCGTTGTAAAATAAAGGTTCTTGTTCTTGTTCTCTCTCTCTCTCTCTCTCTCTCTCTCTCTCTCTCTCTCTCTCCAAATCTGTCAGACCTACCACACACACTAGATCCGCTACGCTATGCGCAAATAGATTCTTTGGATCTACTGACAGTAAAAACTGTTCTTGTCAAGAGAGAGAACAAGAGATGAAGCCAATTCCGTCGAAGGCAGTGACAATATTTACAGCTGTTGTCTGTGGAATAAACATTTGACGTCATTCTCACGCAGGTCGTCTGACGAAAAATGTCTGTTCATATGTTGTGGGGGGGGGGGGGGGGGAGACTGCTTGTATGTCTCAGAATATTAATCGAGATGATGATTCTCTTACCGTCAAGTTGACACCCTTGGGGAAAAAACCCAAACAAACAAACCAGCCAACAAACAAACGAAGGAGTCAATCTGAGTTAGATGCGATGCTCTAGCTCTTTAGAAAATGTATGGGTCTTGGCGGACCCACTCTTCACAAAATGTATGGGTCTTGGCGGACCCACTCTTCACAAAATGTATGGGTCGTGGCGGACCCACTCTTCACAAAATGTATGGGTCGTGGCGGACCCACTCTTCACAAAATGTATGGGTCTTGGCGGACCCACTCTTCACAAAATGTATGGGTCTTGGCGGACCCACTCTTCACAAAATGTATGGGTCTTGGCGGACCCACTCTTCACAAAATGTATGGGTCTTGGCGGACCCACTCTTTACAAAATGTATGGGTTTTGGCAGACCCACTCTTCACAAAATGTATGGGTCGTGGCGGACCCACTCTTCACAAAATGTATGGGTCTTGGCGGACCCACTTCTCAGAAAATGTATGGGTCTTGGCGGACCCACTTCTCAGAAAATGTATGGGTCTTGGCGGACCCACTTCTCAGAAAATGTATGGGTCTTGGCGGACCCACTTCTCAGAAAATGTATGGGTCTTAGCAGATCCACTCTTCACAAAATGTATGGAACGCCTCGAGCTAAAGCTAACACGCACACTCACGGGACACGCGTTCTCTCAGACACAGGACATAAACACAGAACAATCGCGTGTTGCAAAGGGCCAGTTGAGATATTTGAATTGCATGATCGAATTTTTACGGGATGAACATTTCCAAAGTAGAGCGATTGTGTTTCTCAGTGGAACAGCGTGTGTGTGTTTGTGTGTGTGGCGGGGGGGGGGGGGGGGAAGGGGAGGGGGGTGTCCCCCAGATCTATGTTCCTGCTATGTCATGACATAGTAATAATAATAATAATAGTAACTGAATATTGTACGGGCGCTTTACCCAATTTTTTTTTTCATCGGCTCACAGCGGACGCGAACGGGAAGCGAACACGCACGCTCACGAGGGTCACACGCATTCTCTCACACACTGGACACAAACACATTACAAAGGTGCGAAGGGACAGCTCAGCATTTTCAGTTTCGGAATTCACAACTGCATTTATGTTCAAATTTTGAGGGCTGAACATTTCCAAAGCAGAGGGGGAGGAAGCCGGAGTACCCGGAGAGAACCCCCGACGATCGGCCCGAATGACCGGTGCCACGTATGGGAAGGAAAAGTTCTTTGCCCCGAGTGGGACTCGAACCTGACCTCTCGCATGAGTGACTAAGGGTCTTAACCACTAGATCACCGGCTGTCCCCGGACATGCTTAGGATTAGGTTAGGGTTAGGATTAGGTTAGGGTTAGGATTAGGTTAGGGTTAGGGTTAGGGTTGCCGTAGGAACATAGACTTGCGCGAACATGCTCTCGTGTGTGTGTGTGTGTGTGTGTGTGTGTGTGTGTGTGTGTGTGTGTGTGTGTGTGTGTGTGAGCGCGTGCGCGCGCGGTGTCCGTTTTATTTACCTTGTTTTCTGCGCTAAATTTCTTTGTGTTATAACCCACGCTAGATTTAACAAGGATTAACTGATAGTGTAAATCCACAGACAATACCGTCTGAACAGGACAAAACAAACACACAAACAAAAAAAACCCCGCGTCTGCTGAGTGCTCGATCACAATCGATTGAAACCGAACAAGACGATAAACACCAGTTTCCTCTCTTCAGCGCCCCCTATAGGAGGATCCCACAAAACACCATAATTATGTATCTTTCAAGGAGGAAAACTGCTTCGAAAGCTCGTCTTCCTTGCAAATAATCGACTGGCCCAGACCAGCCGCTTTCGGGATGAGGTGGGGGGGGGGGGGGGGGCGTGAAAAGTAGTTCTGGTCACCTTCTGGACATCTTCGAACCATTCCTGAAAGAGGGGTCCAGACACTCCGGCGCAACGTTTCCAGTTGTGACAGCAATACGACAGCAATACTGCGGTTGCCGATTCTCGTTATAGCGCGTGAACATGCGTGAACGTGCGCGATTTTGGACCGAGACTAGGCTTGATAGACTCGGCATGTGGGCTACTCGAGTCACACACGATGCCGCACTACCACTGCGTTGCTATCGGCTGCCAAAATGGCTCGAGAAAATCAGATAAGCTGGAGAAATTCCCAGAGATGGTCTTACCTAATGGTGAGATCGTTCAGTTTGAGCCTTTTCTTCAAAAGTTTCAAGAAATGTGTGGATAAAATCGATTAGAAGGCAGAACGTCGACCCGTCTCGGTGGCCTAGCGTGTGCAGCCGCCATTTCGTCGGGTACAGGCGGACAAATTCTGTCCCGGTACCTACATTGTTTGAACACAATGGTTATGAAATGGTTAAAATCAAGAAAGAAAGACTTTTATTTCCAAGCAAAAGTTCAGTTCGCACTGATAAACAGCCAAAGCGCTTGAATAAAAATTAGTGGCAAGCCACAAGTTACAGGTCGACTTGACCTTTACACCACCTACCTCTCGGCGGTTGAAGCGACTGCCGATCTGCTTCAAGGGCTAGAGTGATAAGCTGCGCTTTTGTGTAGCCACTAAAACGCACGCCCCTGTCTTTCAGATATTTTTTTCAGTTCAGGAACTTTCATTGATTTAATTTTATCGCGAACATCTTCGCCGGTCGAAACACTCACGTTGCTCGCCATCGCATGCGTAGCCCACATCAGGAGGACCGTTCGCGTCTCCGGCGCTGGAGAGCACCCGACTTTTCGTAACCGGCAACCGCGGTATTTGAGACGGTACCGAACAGGCCCCGTTCAGGATGCGCCTCAGTAGACCTACGTCTCGAAAGCACTACGATATGGATGTACTCTTTTGAGCAAGGCCCATTCAGGATGCATCTCGACAGACCTACGTCTCGATTGCACTACGATTGACCTACTCTTTTGAGCAAGGCCCGTTCAAGCCCGTAGTGCTATCGAGACGTAATATAGTGCTTTGAATCGTAGGTCTATCGAGACGTAGTGCTATCGAGGCGTACATAGTGCTTTGAATCGTAGGTCTATTGAGACGTATATAGTGCTTTGAATCGTAAGTCTCTTGAGGCGTATATAGTGCTTTGAATCGTAAGTCTCATTAGACGTATATAGTGCTTTGAATCGTAAGTCTCTTGAGACGTATATATAGTGCTTTGAATCGTAGGTCTATTGAGACGTATATATAGTGCTTTGAATCGTAAGTCTCATGAGGCGTATATAGTGCTTTGAATCGTAGGTCTATCGAGACGTAGTGCTTTCGACACGTGATACAGTGCTTTGAATCATACGTCTATCGAGACTGTCTAGTCGAGACTATACGCACGCACGCCTCCGCCCGTTCACATACATCCCACGTGCCGCCCAGCAGCCACTTACCCAAATTGAACCCACTGTTCACAGTCGAAAGGGTCCGTTCTAGTCAGGACTTTGGTCTGTTATCCCCGCCTGCTGATCCCTACTGTTGGTATTCATCGGCGATGACAGGCGTAAAGTGTCCATTGTCGACGCATCTACCGTCACGTACGACAAAAGGGTCTAAGTGTTATGAATCAGATAGGCGCTTACAGCCTTACGCCCCTTTTTTTCTGGATGACGGTTGGCGGTGGAACAACACAGTCAGATGGAATAGACGTTCGGTGGAAATATCGCCTGTCGCTCCCATACGGGCGTGTTGTCAGTTAAGTACCTCTGCTCGTGAAGTACATCTAAATTAATGTTGTTGTTTTTCCTGCGGGTCGCCACAAGCTTGGAAGAACGGGCTGAGTTAGTGGCACTGTTGGTGGACTTTGGCAACAAAAAAGCCACTTGCCCATTATGATGGATTTATAAGCTGCCTAAGTGTGAAGTACATCATCGATTTTTTTAATATTAGGCAAGCAAAAAAAAATTGTTTCTGGTAACATGGCTAAAAAAAAAATAAAATAAAAATAGGGTAGGTAGGTAGGGTTTTTTTTTTTTGGTTACACACATATCCAAGAAGAAACAGGGTATTAATTTCGTGAATTAGCTCAAAGCGCCGCGAACTGAACCCAACACGCACGCTCACGTGAATCACACGCATTCTCTCACACACTGGACATAAACACGTTACAATCACGTGGTGCGAAGGGTCAGCTCAGCTATTTCAATTTCGGAATTTAGAATTGCATTTATTTTTCACATTTGGTGGGCTGAACATTTCCAAAGCAGAGGGGGAGGAAGCCGGAGTACCCGGAGAGAACCCCCGACGATCGGCCCGAATGAACGGTGCCACATACGAGAAGAAAAAATTCTTTGTCCCGAGTGGTACTCGAACCCGTGACCTCTCGCATTGGTGACAAGTCTCCTAACCACTAGACCACCGACCGCCCCTGTTGGTGGACTTTGGCAACAAAAAAGCCACTTCCCCATTATGATGGATTTATAAGCTGCCTAAGTGTGAAGTACATCATCGATTTTTTTTTTTAAATATTAGGCAAAAAAAAATCGTTGTTTCTGGTAACATGGCTAAAAAAAATAGGGTAGGTAGGTAGGGTGTTTTTTGTTGTTGTTGTTGTTTTTACACACATATCCAAGAAGAAACAGGGTATTAATAAGAAATGATGCTCTGTGAAACTGTATTTAATGTTATAACACACTATCTTACCATATTAAATTTCGTTCCAATCTTGGGTCCGCGATGGCGCACGACTTCCCTGACGACAGGCCCATGAAAACCGATACTGGTCGTGCTTTTTTTTTTTTCTCCAGCAGCCAAAAAAAATTGGGGGGGGGGGGGGGCAATAGGGCCGGTCGGGTGACCAGAAACAACATTTTTTTGGCCTTAGTATTCTATTCAATTTTCTAATTCAAAAATACTTTGTCAGTTTTAAAAATACATTTTAAAACGAAATTGTCGTCAGACGCATGCATTCGTTCCGTTCCTTATACTGTGATTATAATATAAAATACGTCACACACACACACACACACACACACACACACACACACACACACACACACACACACACACACACACACACACACACACACACGCACGGATATAATACAAAATAAAAGAGAGACTAAAAACGAGAAAAATAAGTTAGATAAACTATCGGTTACATCATGTCACAGTATTCCTCTAAAAGCTTGTGTGTGTGTGTGTGGGGGGGGGGGGTATGGTGACAGAATTCAAGATTCAGCTAAATTATTTAACATGTAAGTCATCCCAAAACTGAAAAACTGAAAACGCTTTCACTGAATACTACAACGTCAGCGACATTTAATTCACTTTTCACAGAGGAAGATCCTGGTTTATTCAAACTATGAGCAACTTAACTGAACTGACTGAATCAACTCAATTGAATCAAGCTGAATTGAACTGATTTGATTTGACTTGAATTCCCAGCGCTAATTATGCAGCAACGCTGATTAATTCTGATTTTTTTTTTTCCCGCGTCATTTCTACACGGTATCGCACTTATTTCCTCGCCAATCAAGAGAAATTCAATACACGTACGCAGTCCGTATCTTTCTGTCCAACTGACGAAGACAATACCAGGGCCCGTATGTAAAAGTCGAGGTTAATTTAACCCACGGCTACGGGCCTAACCCAGACTAGGACCCCAAAAAACCAAAAAGCAAAATTAAATTTAAAAAGGAAGCCAAGAAAGGAAGAAAACATCCTTCTATAACGGCTTAGGCACATTACCGGAATGGGCCCGCTTCTTGATTAAAAAAAAAAATTAACCCTAGAGCTAGTTTAGTTCGAGGATAGACTCTAGCCCGGGGCTAAAAGCCCTAACCTCGACTTTTACATACCGGCCCAGGAGAACACGCCAACAGATTGCGACAGATACAAAAATACAGAACTCATTGGTAGAAAGCATCTGCAACGCCAGTCTAAAGGGGGGAAAAGGAGGAAAGGAAAAAATGAAGAAGAAGAAAAAAAAAATTAATCCTGTAGATAGGTTGATTATCGGAGGGAGTGAATTGCATTTTTTAGCATCCCGGAATGTGGTCGCGTAATGACGCCCCTGTATTGCATATCGGCCATGACATCTACAGGGCCATGGATTGGGTAAGCGCTCACGCCCATTTTTCCAGATGGCGCAGGGGGGTGGGTGGGTTTTTCGGGGTTTAACGTCCTTTTCCACCACATACGGGCGATATCCAAGACGGGGCAACGATGAAAAAGCCAACACAAATATTTGGCCCCTGCCGTGATACGAACTCACGACCCGAGCATTAGGAGTCCAACGCTCTACCATTCGGCCACCCCGGCTCCCCTCCAGATGGCGCAGACCGGCGATATAGACGGTAGACCAGACGATACGAATACTTATACTTAAGTAGTTATTTACTCAATAAGTCAAGTCAAGTCAAGTTTATTTCCAACCCTCTGGGGGCATAGGGAAACAAAAGGATAGAATCAAGAAATGAAGAGAGTGTGTGTGTGTGTGTGTGTGTGTGTGTGTGTGTGTGTGTGTGTGTGTGTGTGTGTGTGTGTGTGTGTGTGTGTGTGTGTGTGTGTGTGTGAGGGGGGAGGAGAAAGACGCCATTGGGAAATTCTGGTTAGTCAGGGACCCGGGCGCATGCGTAAACAGTATTCATGATTGCAGCCAAACGGAAATGGACGACTCCACTCCTGTCAATCAAAAGGGTCGAGTCCCCAGAATTCAGCCAGTCGCGTCCCGCGGCATAATGAGCACAACACATGGCATGATCTGGTAAACCTTTTGCCAGACACTACAACAAGGAAAGCACGTGCAGTTTGATATGACTGAAACATGGAAAGAAAGCAGCAAGTTCATTGACGTCATTTGAGGAGAAAACCATTACGTCAATCTCTTTCATCTGAAAATCACTTCTTTCCCATACAATGACGTCAGTGACGTACTGTGTTCTGCCAATACACGGCAAGAGTCAAGTTCATTCACGCATGCCCAGAAGAATTCATACTTAATACTAGTCCCCTTCTGCTCGGCTTGGTCAACAACGATATGACCGACCCGTGCCACGTTGGACACACCGGTTCTCACTTGAATACCGAAGTTAAGCAACGTTGGGCCCGGTTAGTACTTGGATGGGTGACCATCTGAGTATAGGCCGGGTGCTGCTGGCCGCGGTCCGGGCAGGAATATGGTGTGAGATTTCTCCTCACTAAATCGAGTCAAAATCATGTGCAGGCTTGCTTTCGGTGCCTGTTTCGGCCCGTGTACACACGCATGCACGTATCATCAAGTGTGTACGATAAAGATCCCAATTCCGTCATTCGAAAAAGAGTAGGCCGAAATGGCCGGTGGGTTGGAAACAAACACACGCATGCAGGCAAAAAAAAAAAAAAAAAAAAAAAGGGGGGGGGAGAGGGGGGGG
>JACVVK020000031.1:1252500-1402500 GCA_018292915.2 Batillaria attramentaria | reverse complement strand
TCTCGGAGTGGCCTCTCCTGGGAGCTGACCAGACGCTGGAACTCAGGTTTAGGTCTGATGGATGCGCCTCACGCGACGTGAAACATGTCATTTTTCATTATCTAGATTACAGATTGCTCATAGGGGCAATATATATTTCTGAATTTTTTGTAATGCTTACAGTTCATTCTGAGCTGTTTTCGTGGTACATGTACCTATAATCACACCACTTAGACGCCTGCACAGTGACAGCATCTCTAACGGTGGGACTGAGCCAGCAGAAGCGTACTCACCTACGTGGATAATACGTTGGGAGAGACTAACAGTGGTAGAATTTTAATGTTCGGCCGCTCGCGCAAACATTGTATCGCAGGGGCGTAGGAACCACGGGGGCCCTGGGGGCCCAGGCCTCCGTTCGATTTTTGGAAAGGGGGCCCGAATATCTTTGGGCCCCCCTTGCTTTTGATAAGAGGAAAGGGGGCCTACCAGTGGTGGGGCCCTCCTGCTCTGCTGTCGCAGGGCACAATCCTTGGCAGTCAACACACACACACACACACACACACACACACACACACACACACACACACACACACACACACACACACACACACACACACACACACACACACACACAAACCCTCCCCCCCCCCCCTTCTTCACCCCGGCCGTATGGCTCACCCGACTTAGTGCCCCCCCCCCTTCCTCTCAGCATCTTCCTACGCGCCTGTATCGCTTCAGGAGCTGTACTATTCATCAAGATAGAAAACTTCGAGCGTACAGCCGCACTCACATGCGAAACTATTCCAAAACATAAACTGGCTCAGTAAACACAGAAACGGCCCGTTTACAGCTACATCTTCCAACATATCTAGAGTATTTGCATATCAGACGCCGGTACCGATATTTCATTCCAAACCGAGTCAAAATCAAGTGCAGATCGATTACGGCGCCTCAGTGTCACGCCTTCGTGTAGACACGCACGCACAAATATCAAGTGTGCACGCAAAAAAAAAAACAAAAAAAAAAAAAAAAAATCCCACGTTCATCTTTCGAAAAAGGGTAGGCTGTGGCCGGTGGCGTGGTAAACAGAAATACTGTCGCGGAAGGTTTGCACATAAAGTGGCGCTTAGCGGCAGCAGGCTTTCACTGCTTCGTCCTCCAGCCCTGCGGCGCCATGAGCATTTCAGTAGAGATGGATATGCGCCGAGGAGAAGTCTACCATACCATACCATACCATACCATACCATACCAAAACAAGTACACATTGTGTAGGGAGAAGAAAAAAAATGGGTGTCGCTGTACTCTGGCGACGCGCTGCCGCCGTGGGGACCAGCCACAAATGGCCTTATAGGCTTGCCACACGTTGCGATTCTGCAGGCCTACCAGCGGTAAAATGCCCTCAAAACCGCTTGTAGCAGGCACTCCCTGTGAATAGAACAGGTCCTATTTTTCCTTGCCGCGCGCTACACTCACCGCACGCGCGCAGTCTGTCTGTATTGTTTATGTCTGGCATTCGTGAGACAGGGAAAAATGTTAAGTGTCCCAGAGAATCTACTGCATGTTCGCACTGTAAAGGTACCACAAGTCAAATCCTACACTAACTACAACACGACCCAAGCTATTGGCGGAGTTGTCCACGTTCAGTGAATTTATTTGACAAAACGGACAAGCAAAATCCCAGAAAAGGATTAATAAAACATACAAGTCCAAGATTCTAGGAGAAAAGCAGTATTGCGAAATCCACTACTGTTTTGGGGGCTGAACCCGCCTCACGCTACCTACACTGAGATACTAAAGCAAAGAAAAAGCCAAGCAATTAAGTCAAATCAAACTATTTGGTA
Organism: Batillaria attramentaria; assembly: GCA_018292915.2. Taxonomy (NCBI): domain Eukaryota; kingdom Metazoa; phylum Mollusca; class Gastropoda; family Batillariidae; genus Batillaria; species Batillaria attramentaria. The sequence continues at coordinate 1,400,680 of JACVVK020000031.1, read as the reverse complement.
TCAGCAAAAGGCGGTAACTAGTTTGTAAAAACAGAGGAAATCCGCTGCTGCCGAGCGAACTGAAGTCTGTCTTCCAAAAGCGACGCTGGCGCAATGAGCTGGACACATCGGACAACAGGAGGAAGCGTCCAGCGTGCGGAATTAGGTCATGTTATGCAATGCCAATAGCGTGGCCACGCGAATAGCGTGGCGTTGGCGCTGGCCGCCTACGGAGAGGAAAGCCATGCCAGCCATAAATAGCCTTGCGCTTGTGAACGGCGCGCAACTTGTTTTAGCGTCAGACCGCCCAGTGCAGGTTGGTATCGTGTGAACAGAAAATCCATTCGGCGAGCTTGCGAGTTCGCTGCTGGCACTCTCCGTGTGAAAAGGGCTTTACTCCGGCATGCGACTGTAAAAGGCCTTTCACACGCAGACTACCTGCAGCGCACTCGCACGCTCGCCGATTGGATTTTCTGTTCACACGCTACCAGTGTGCACTGGGCGAACTGCGCTGCCGGCCTGGCGCTAGACAATACACACAGCGCGCGGGCGGCGACTGGCTGGCGTGGCGAGGAAAACAATTAATAGGACCGTGATGACAAGCACAACTCTTACACACAAGTAGTGCCTGTAATTCTTAAACCAAGCCTTATTGATGTTTTATTGATTGCAACTGTCTTTTATTGTCCGTGCTTGTCTAAGCTTCTATCGAACTGCCTCCTCCGTGACGACAATTCAATTCAATTCAATTCAGTCCAGTTCAATTCAGTTCAATTCAGTTCAGTTTAGTACAAGTGAAAACAAAAGCTGTCTCCTCTGAATCCTTGTGATCTTGGAATCAGCGCCTTTAACAAGGATTCGCTTGAAAGCCAGCAGACCTCCTCGCCCCCTATATCATGCCCTCCTTGTATATTAATGTCAGGCGGTTCGTAGCCGCCGGGGACTGAGAGAACGTAGGCTCTAGGAACCTATGTGTCTGACCAGTGGGTGAAAAGCCAGTGTGTAAAAGTAAGGCCATTGTATCAATGCAATGGGCTACTTGGTAACTCTAAACGTACAACTGACAGCCAAATCTGAGGTTTTGACTACTGGACAATGTACTGGTATGTACAACTCTTTGACAATTTTGATTGGCAAGTCATTTCCTGCAAACATGGCCGGTACTTGTTTCCATGATCAATTCGCGGCCCCTCTTGTAGGGTAATTGGATCTTTAACGTAATAATTTGGTATTATTGGCAAAAGAGGCTATGTAAACAAGTCTGCACGTTGATTTAACTCGATTTCTTGAGGACAAATCCTCATCCAAATTCCTGCTCAACAGGAGACTGGACTCGAACCCAGTACCACAGAATCCGCAGGTGAAAGACAGTAATACAAACCGCTAGGCCAAATTCTACTATCCACAAGGCCTGCCCGGCAGAAGCGCAAACTGTTATTTTTTTCGCTGCTTATCTCTAACCCACCAAGGGTGCCACGGGAAGGGAGCGCGGTCATCCAAGCAAACATCAGTGGGACCTCGCACCATCAATAATCAGCGCCATTGTGGCAGCAAGGGAGTTAACCAGGCTCCAAGGGTGCAGTATCTGCGTGTGCCAAGGGCACGCATTCATCAGTAGAGCATGCCTTGATTTGCCCCCCCCCCCCCACCCCCCCACAAACACTGCCTGTCTCAGTTTCCGGCTGAGATTTTTTAACTTGATGTCTCTGGGCCACGCTATACAGAGATTTGGGTCATCTTGGTTTAAACAAGTACTTTATTACAGTATTACAATACAGGGTTGTAGAAACGGAACAATTAATGAGCATAACCAAGCACAGGTTGTGGTAATCAGTGCCCCAGGTTGGAACAAATACATTGTGACAGTATTGCAATGGCAGACTAAATTATGGTAAATCAAAACTACAGAGAGAGAGAGAGAGAGGTGCTATGTGTATAAACAACGTGAAAAGACTAACAACAACAACAACAACAACAAACAAACAAATAACTCTGCTGGGCTGCTGCGCTAGACTCTGTTAAGAAAACATTGTGTAACACAAAACGTATTGCACGAGTTATGAAATCCTGAACTTTACTGAAGATAGTGCAGTTTTCTTGCACTGATAGAGAGACAGCTGTTACCGCGAAGGAGTGTCAGAGTGTTGTGCGAAGGTAGTATGAGGATAGTATGCCGATGTATGTTAGAATAATCAGGACAGTGAAGCAGGAAGTCATCTTCACTATTTCCGCAGCTAGGCTGGGATGAGAGCAAAGATTATGGTAGCTCCATAGTCGTTGTTAAAGGGCCATATCCTTAGGGCCGATCTACCCACGCGTCGCTCGTTAGCAACGGGAGCCCAGCGTAGGAAAGTGGCGGTTAGAGTGACTGGTCTTGGCGTGGTTTGGCTCCGCCTCTCCCGCGTGGTCGGGATTGAGTGAAAGGAGGCTTTTTTTTTTTTTTTGAATCAGTACTAGGTCAAGCCGAACTTTTGTTCTGAAATACGTGCTTAAGGGTTTGTTTGGGTTGAAATTTTGGTTGATCTTTGTTAGTCACTGCGTAAATCAACTATGGAACTATGTATGGAAACAACCAAGTGATATCAGTATGTTATACTAGTTTGTGCGTAAAAAAAATGGAGGCGCTAGTCTAGGCACACAGCGCACACAAAGCAGGTTCACAGTGCAGACAAAAACTGAAAAGGCGACACATCTTTTGACATAGGTATGTTTGTGGCCCTTACATGCAGCTGGTTGGTTAGTTGATTTAGCATCCTTTTCCTTACAAAAGGGTAATGTCTTTGGCTGCGAAAACGCGGCCACAGAGATCTGGATCTTCACTATCCATTTTCCAGCTAGTGTGGTGAGAGAGTATGGGCAGCCGGTTTGGAAATTTGGTGGTTTGACGTCCTATTCTACCACATAATAGTGATACGAAAGACAAAGCAATGAGGAAAACACCAGAATATGTGTCTGGTTCCTATGCAGGGTTCGCAAGTCAGAAAAAAAAAATGTTGGTTTCAAGCGGCAGAACCCGAGCTTTGAAAATCCAACCCTCTACCAACTCGGGTGGTTTTCCCGGTTCCCCGAGGGTAGGTGCAGAGTGGGAAGCTCAGTTTGGCTGAGATGGTCATTGGCCTTTTGGCGACACAGTACGTTGTGGGTGTCGCTGGCGACTTGGTGCCCGACGTACACCGTCATCAGAACTACACGAGCTTCTGATATACTTTCTGCCGTTATTCCGCAAAACCGATAAAGATGATAATAATGGTCATTGTACACGGTTTTGGCTAATACGAGATTTTGAAATGCGCGCTCGGGGTGGTTTGTCACGTTCAGAAAGAGCTCTGGTCGTTCAGCTGACGCTATTGCATCAGGTCAACGGCAGATGACATCTGACTACGTCGCCATGTGGTTACGTCGCATGCCAGTTTTGCTTAAAACGTACGTCGCGAGTTATATTGTCGCGACTCGCTGGTCCTGAAGACAATTTTACCAATGTTACTGGCACAAATAAACTGAATTTGAATTTGCGACGCGATGTAACCCGACAATGGTCATTTCAGAGCTAGTTTAGAAAGTGAGAGTATGAGGGCGGGGTGGTTCTCTAAGTCCTGGCAATCCAGTTTTGGGGAGGGACCGCCACACCTCCCGTGGGATAGACAACAAAGTCTGGTACTGACGCAGGCCCGGCACAAAATGCCAGCACGACGTCGGGACCACTTTGGTTGGTCTCCGAGACTCCGTCACATGGGGAATCATTTTACAAACCCGGGCGAAATCTTTGAATTGATGGCTTGGAATGCAGATGAGCTCCTCCGCAAAGGACACCTATTCGTTGAATCTACGCAAGACCTCATCATGACAGAAATTCGGTTCCACAAAAAAGTCTTACGCCAATTTTGTCCGAGCCAGTACACGCAACAACGCAACAAAACTGACGAATATGAAAAGGGTTGAGGGATGCGAAGATGTCGTGGGGGGAGGGGAGGGTGGGGGGGGGGGGGCGAGAGAGAGAGAGGGGGGGGGGAGGAGGAGGAGGAGGGATTGAAGAACGCTTCCTGATTTTACAAACGAAGGATCTACAGGCCTTCAAAAAATTTTACCTTGTCGTTGCTACAATACCGTAAGAACAAATAAAGAAAGGAAGACTGAAAGAAACAAACAAAGAAGAACAAAGTGCGTGAGTTTTATGAGAAAATTAACAGCCCAAAGAAGCAATAGTTTTGTTTTGTGTTTCTTTTTCCTTCTTCTTCTTGTTCTTTTCAGAAATTCCCTTCTATGTTAACGGAGAGAAAACTCCCATATCGCCCATGTATTTACTGACCATGAAAGGAAAGTAAGTGACTGGAATTACAAACTTGGCCAAAGTACGGAATTAGAGGCGAAATCTTCCTCGAGAACAGAAATGATATGACAAATTTCTTCAACCACCTGGGGAAATGGGTTGCAGCGGCCCAACCTACTGTCGGATATATACGTCGATATGACCCGCCATAAACATGATACGCACATCGGTCTCCCATGACCAAGTGAACGCTTATTTCACAAAAGACGCGATTAATGCAATTTTCGAGGGAAACTTTTCACCCAAAACGTAGGATTTCGATCCTAATGAATATTTATTTCCGAATCATTTACTGATAGTGCGTTAACATTTACACTGGTCATCAGGGACATGTGCATCCTCTAGAATGACTTTCAGACATTGATGAAGCGCCCCTCGTGAGGGCCCCAGACAGTACTGTGAGAGTGAGATCTGATTGTAGACCGCCCCCCGGGAAGCAGACGCCGTTGCGGTCGACAACCCAGGACCTACGCAAACGAATAAATAAGACACGCGAAGTCGCCAATCTAGCAGTAGTACGTGTCTCGTCCCTGTTTCACAAAATAAATGGTCACATCTCTGTAGAGTTGGATTGCTACCAAGCAAACTGAGAGGCGTGTCCCGTGATACGACTCGGTACGCTGAAATGCATTATCTCCTTACGAAATGCACGGGGGAAATGTGAGGGGATAGAGTGACGTAGGCATGGCAAGGGAGGGGAGTGGGGTGTACACGTGTGACAAGAACGCCACTACCAAAGTCTTCTCATGCACTCCTCTCCCCCTCCGCCCTCCGCCCTCACCCCCCACCCCCGCCTCCGTCCACATCCCCCCTCCCCCTAAAAAGGTCATCTACTCCGCCACAATAAAAACAACAAAAACAATTTAAACGAAAACGTGCGGTAACTGGTAAACAATGCACTCTGACCATCAAGTTCCCTGTTTTGTAGCCTAACGTTTGCGTGTTTTGTTTTCGATGATTGTGTGTTCCCTTGTCAATGATTGCGTGTTTTGTTGTCAACGATTGCGTGTTTTGTCGTCAATGATTGCGTGTTTTGTTGTCTATGATTGCGTGTATTGTTGTTTATGATTGCGTGTTCTGTTGTTTAGACTGCTTGAACTGTTATCTAGAGTTGTCTATAATTCCGAGTTTTGTGTCTATGACCTTGTGTTTTATTGTTTATGATTGCATGTTTTGTTGTTTATGGCTGCGTGTTTTGTTGTTTATGATTGCGTGTTTTGTTGTTTATGATTGCGTGTTCTGTTGTCAACGACTGCTTGTTCTGTTGTCCACGACTGCTTGTTCTGTTGTCTACCGTTGTCTATGACTGAGTGGTTTGTGTCTATGACTGAGTGTTTTGTTGTGTATGACCGCGTGTTTTGTGTCTATGGCTGCGTGTTTCGTTGTCTATGATTGCGTGTTTTGTCGACTGTGATTGCGTGTTCTGGCGTCAATGATTGGGTGTTACTTGTTCTTTATTTTTTGTTTTGTTACTCTAGCCGATGAGGTTCCGCTGTGCATTTCGTGCAAGCTTGAAAAAAAAATCACCAAAGAAAACAGTAATTGAAAAGTCATGAAACTAGAGGTGGGAACTTGGTCATTGGGGGAAACCTGGGAAACCATGAGGAGTTGGTTGTGAGCTATAAGGGGTGGGTGGGTGTTTGGGGGTTTAACGTCCTTTTCCACCGCATAGGGTGATACCACAGACGGAGCAACGATGAAAAAGCCAGCACAAATATTTGGCCTCAGCCGGGATACGAACTCACGACCCGAGCATTGGAAGTCCAACGCTCTACCATTCGACCACCTCTGCTCCCCGGTGTGAGGTATAAGAATAAGTAATCAGAATATATATCGTTCATGTTTTCTTTTCAAGAACACGCACGGAGGTCGTTTGCGCGCGCGCGCGCGCGCACACACACACACACACACACACACACACACACACACACACACACACACACACACACACACACACACACACACACACACACACACACACACACACACACACACACACACACACGCGCGCGCAAGCGCACACGCAAACGCACGAACACACACACACACACACACACACACACACACACACACACACACACACACACACACACACACACACACACACACACACACACAGCACGTTTACCAAACAATATCCCCATGCAATAGCTAGATTATCTGTTCTGCACGTAGTAATCGGCCCACAAGTGCACCAGTGGATGTGATGCATCGTCTGCCAGAGTAATAGCTGCAGTTAACGACCAAACCACTGATAGGCAGACCCATAACACTTATGTAAATCTCCCATATTCATATGTTTTTATAGTCGTGTTGAGGGAAGTCAGAGTGATGAATATTTATGAAGGGGGAAAAAAGTGCGAGAAGGGACTTTCTCTCTCCATGCGGTGCAAACATGTGTGTGTGTGCGTGCGTGCGTGCGTGTGTGCGTGCGTGCGTGCGTGCGTGCGTGCGTGTGCGTGTGTGTGTGTGTGTGTGTATGTGTGTGTGTGTGTATGTGTGTGTGTGTGTGTGTGTGTGTGTGTGTGTGTGTGTGTGTGTGTGTGTATGTGTGTGTGTATGTGTGTGTGTGTGTGTGTGTGTGTGTGTGTGTGTGTGTGTGTGTGTGTGTGTGTGTGTGTGTGTGTGTGTGTGTGTGTGTGTGTGTGTGTGTGCGCGCGCGCGCGCGCGCTCTGCTTATACAATGGAAGCATAACTGCATCTCAAACCCTGTTATTTCGACGCGTTTCGTTATAAATAGGCTGCGGTGCTGCACAGCAATAAAACGTATGCATACAACTTTAAAGCAACTTATCATCTGAATATCACAGCACTTTTGCTACGCACATTTTGCAAGAATCTTTTCCAACAGCTTATTTTTAGCGATTCCGTTTTTAAGTGAAGTTTTAATAATAATAATAATAATAATAGGTCTTATAAAGCGTTAACAATCTGCTCATAGAACACTCAGTGCGCTGCACACACACATTCTCACGCATACATGAAACATGAAACACTGAGTATGAGTGCGGGGCGGAGGGGGGGGGGGCTGTCAGGAGGGGTAGTGATGCTACAGATCATATGCTATCTTGAAAACTGAGGTAAGTCTTTAGTTTTGACTTAAAATGTGGGAGGGTCTGGGTGTTCCTAAGGGAGGGAGGCAGAGAATTCCATTCCTGTGGGGCACAAAAACTGAAAGAGCGCTCACCAAAAGTTTTGAGATTGAACTTGGGAACTTTTAGGAGCTTTTCTGATGAGGAGCGCAGAGTACGAGATGGTTCATAAATGGTAAGCTTGTCGGAGAGATACTGAGGAAGGGACTGCTCAAAATGACGGAAAGACAGTGTTGCAATTTTGTACCTGATGCGGTATACAACGGGCAGCCAGTGCAATTCCCTTAACATGGGTGTGACATGGTCGCGCTTGCGCTTCCGAAGAATAAGCCGCGCTGCGCTGTTCTGAACGCGTTGGAGCCGATTGATCTTCACGAAATATTGGACCTTCACTATACTCGTACTTCAAGCTCAGTATATTTGTCAACACTTTAAGAGACACACTGACCACATACATCTTCTAAAAGATAATGTAAAGAGTGTTGTACGTACTTCCTGAGCATAAACATAAACATAAACAATGCGTTTTTGCCATGTAAACATTAGGAATGTACTTTTCTTCTTTTTTTTTTTTAAAGAGCTCTTTTGAACTCACACAGCAAAACTTACAGTCACTCGCACGCACATATTGACACGCTCACATTAAACCTTATAAATGTAAATGTAAAAAATAAAACTGATAGATAATTTGACTAAAAAAACATCCAAAACAAAAATCAGAAATAACCCAGAACTAATAATTACGAAGCAAGACATCATATGTCATCACATGGCAGATGGGAGGAGTGAGGGTGAGGGTGAGGGTGAGGGGGCACACTTTACGGCAGCGGGGTGAAAGATAATCCTGAACCTTGCTGTTTTGGTCTTTATTGCTCCATTGCCGTGCTCATAAAGGCAGAGCTTCGACCAGGCGGTGGGCGAGGTGGGACGGATCGCGCACAAGCATAAACAAAACACACTTTACACATCTGGCATTTTCCCCTATTAGTGACTTCAGCTACTTTGTCCTTGGTGGGGTTGTTTTATTTGCTTGTTTGTTCTGGATGATTTGTCTGATTGTTTTTTGTTTTCTCCTTTTCATTTGTTGTTGTTGATGTTGGGGTTTTTTTTTTTGGTTGTTGTTGTGGTTTTTGTTGTTGTTGTTGTTGTTGTTCGTTTGTTGGTGTTGTTTTCCATGTGCGTGGTCAACACAAAATAAAGAACCTTTCAAGTAAAACCAAAAGCGTGAAGACACGATCTTGTGTTTGCATTCCGCTTTTTTTTTTTTTTTTTTTAGCGTTTCTTTCTTTTTTTACATAGCTTTTTGTCATTCACAAACAAACACATCTTTCACGTTCCTGTTGTTGCGAGAGAGAGAGAGAGAGAGAGAAACTTGTTCGTTCCAAGCACAGCGGCAAACAGTTTTTCTTTCTTTGGTAACAATTACGATAAATTAAACACGGAATGAGAATAAAATCCAAGTTGTCTGTAACTGATAAAAGGATGTACTTACCTGTTCTAGTCGTTCGTCTGTCGAAGGAGCCGTACCCGTGATTCTCTGTCCTCTTGCCTTGCGTCTGGTTCTTGGTCTCTCTTCGTGCAACGTATAGAAACTGTTCAGCAACCACGCAGAGTTCAATTGGTCTCCTGCTGAAGTTAATTAACCAAACTGTCAAATGTCGCTGCTGCCAAGTGCTTGACGTAAGCTTTGAGTCCGCAGGATAATCTGGAGGAAGTCACCAGTACCGTTTCCTTTACAGATCATGAACGGTATGACTTTTTTTGTTGTTGTTGTTTTTGTGTTGTTGTTGTTTTATTTCAGTCCAGGTTCAGTTATGTTGTTGCATGAAGTCTTTTCTATGAACCCGCGAATGTTGTAGTCATTTTTCACTTGAAATCAGTGTACTGTTTTCACTTGTTCACTGCAAATTCACTTGTAAAATACATGTACTCTCTCTTGGAATGAACGTACAGCTGGTCGCGGATTTAGTAAATAAATCCACCAAAACTGATAAAACTTTTCCTCATAAATTTCCTGGATATATATTGCAGTACGATTATCCCGATTTAAATTCCTTCTTTCTAAACCAACATTCAGACTGGCGAGGATATACAGTTAGACTGATGAACAACTGCAAAAACACACCTGTATCTGACCCAGGAGGAAGCAAATTAAAGCCAGAGACAGTCGCAGTCTGAAGTACCCTTCAAGAGCGCTTTCACAATCTGAAACTGAGTGGCCGGCTGATCGCCTGTCAATAACAGTACCGCTGATCCCGAGTGCTTCTCTCAGCTGTCGCTCTGAGCTGCGCGTGCTGGGTCAATTTCTACTGGCTATCGACACAGGCGCGCGGGCACGCGCCAAACAGAGCACGTGCATAGGGACAAGCGATTTGCATTGGCTGGACGAGTAGGCCAGCATCTGCTACCGATTTCTTGGTAAAAAAAAAAGGTTTTGTTCCCTGATAATTGAGTCAGAGAATGGCGATGTGATGGGAAACAGTGTTAGAATCCCTGCATAGAATGGCTCTTTAAAATCTTGAAAAAAAAGAAGTATTATAACTTGGATAAAGTTGGTTTCAGAATCTTGAAAAGTTACGTTTATGTTACATCACACACACACACACACACACACACACACACACACACACACACACACACACACACACACACAGAGGAGGGAGAGAGAGAGAGAGAGAGAGAGAGAGAGAGAGAGAGAGAGAGAGAGAGAGATTTTATTTAACAAGGGTATAATCTTTGACATACACCAACAATTTAAAACTACAAACTGAAACTGAAAAGTGCCAAATCATAGTGTTGGTCGAACAACGTTTATTGCCTGGATCGGAAAGTGTTCAGGTGGACTCAGACTTCACTACCAATACTTCACAGGTTTCCACAGTCCCGTAATCCGCTGACCGATGTGTACATAGTAATGTGGGTACATCATTGCAGTAGGACAGCTCTGGTTGACAAATACGAAAAACATAAAATAAAATAGCGAGGATTTCATACAAGAACTGTATGCATTCGAGGTAATCAGTTTTGTCCAAAATTGTGGTTAATGTCAGTGCTGTATTATGCTAGGTGTTCCTAACTAATTGTTTTAATTCAGCACATTTAGCACCATGCATTACTTGTATACTAACTGGATTAACTTTAGACGTAACAGAGTATGATGAAAAACCCTCAAGGCTATAAAAAGAGTAGTTGTTTAAAAATGAAACATCAACCAGACTTGATAAAATTTAATGAAAATATATTGTCTCTGAAAAGGGGGTTATTGTTGAACAAAATAAATATGGTAGGCTCAGCCATGAAATTAATTTTCTGACCTAAACAAAAAAGCGTAACAAAGAAGAAAACTAGGCAAAATAATTACACACGGCAAGCCACGCAAGGGAGGTAACTTCGCAAAAGAGAAGGGGAATAACTTGCTATTAAAAAAAAATTCATCAAAAACAACTTGATTGCACCCGTCTGACACCCCCGACATACGTACGTGATACGGATAGATGAACAGCATCGTCCCCACAGGGTACTGGTCAAAGTCTATCTTTTCGCCATCCTTTGCCTTGATTTTGCCCAACTCTTGAGACAAGCCAGCTGTCAATCTGAAGCCATACATAATCAAGCGACCAGGACATACAGACAGTCTATATGCAGTTGACAACATGTCAGTCCTGACTGAAAAGCGCCATGGACGTTAAGATGGCCATTGTCGCATGGCTTTAGTGAACTGGTTCTATGCAGGCTTAGTGCCACAACTAGCGTTTTTGTCAAAAGGCATGATTTTCCTGACTCTGTGGGTTTTCAAGGGGGTGGGGGTGGGGGGGGGGGGGGGGGGGAGGATTTTGGGTAGCCACTCCGCCGAGAGAGAAGTAGTCACTCCGTTGAGATCAAAGGACAGACTGGATTTTAAAAAAAAATATTATTCCTTTCAGGTGCCTGCCCCTGTGTAGTCTGTGCATGGTAATTTTGGTTTATAGAGTGAAGCATTTTTAGGGGTGACTATGATGCCTGAGGCTAATAGGGAATATACAGACATTTTGAGGCTTTATGCACTGGTGTTCGGTAACCTGCAAAATTGTTTGGTAACTCAATAAAGATCTGTTATGAACCAAGACCGTACTGACTATCGCAATGTCACAGGTTTTTCCGATTTGTGGTGGAAGTTAACAAGACTTTGCGTAGTTTTGTTATCCACACTAGACAAGTGGTCATTTCAAGTTACCCGTTCACCGCAGTGTGCTGTGTTTATTATTTTTTGTTTGTTTTGTTTTACAAGCTCTAAACACGCAGTGAAACGTGATAAGCATTACTGTGTTTCATCACTGAAAATGTTGTTCCGGGATATCCCCCCAGACAACATCTTCGAGTTCTTGAAAGAGTCCAACTTGTTTTATAAAATCTAGTCTCTCATGCAATATGGACTTTCTTTGACCTACCTAGCTTCGAGATTTTTGAAGAACATGTTTATCTCATTTGGACCTGACAGGTTTTTTTTTTTGTTTTTTTTTTTAAATAAATACATATTTACATCTTGTTTTACGGAATAGCCTTTTCCCCTTTTAACGACCTGGCAGAGGCAAACTTTTACTTAGCCGCGAATTAGTCTTTGTTGGTTGCGCGGCGTTAAGACCTAAATAACTAACTTCAAATGAGGGTTGTCCTTGATGACGCAGAAATCGTCAGGCCGTTGAAGAACTCCCTCAAATCCCAGGGCCAGGAACCCACAATCCACGACAAGCAGGTCAAGGTCACGACGCTGACACACCACCCGTGTTGCAACACACACAGCGATGTCGACCATCGCACAGGATCCTAAAAGTACCTGTTCGTAATCTGGAAACACGATACATGTATCATTTCTCAAGTCATAATTATTACGGAATTGCAAGCTGTCAATCCATGTAAGCGGTGAATGTGTGTGTGTGTGTGTGTGTGTGTGTGTGTGTGTGTGTGTGTGTGTGTGTGTGTGTGTGTGTGTGTGTGTGTGTGTGTGTGTGTGTGTGTGTGTTGTGGTTGTTGTTGTTGTGTGGGTGTTTTTTTTTGTTGTTGTTGTTGTTTGTGTTGGTGTTTTTTTTATATTGGTGGTGCTGGTGGTGTGGGTTTTTTTTTGGTTTTGTTTGTTGTTGTTGTTGTCTTTTTTTTTCTTTTTTTTTTTGGGGGGGGGGGGGGTAATTTTGTTGTTGTCGTGTTTGTATTGGTTTTGTTTGTTTGTTCGTTTGTTTGTTTGTTTGTTTGCTGTCTGTTGTTATTTTTGTTGGGTTTTAGTTTTTGTTGTTTGTTGTTGGTTTGTTTTAGGGGGTTGTTTTTGTTTTGTTTTTGTTTTTTTTTAATTTTGTTTTGTTTGGGTTTTTGGGGGGGTTGGAGGGGGTGAGGGTACGTCCTTTTATACATAAGGATGATGTCAAGGACAGGGCAAGGAGGAAAAAGCCAGAAGGGCGATTCCATAATATTTGCTCGAAATGCCAAATTCTCTTGCCATGCAGAGACAGTTGAAGCCGTACCGTAAAAGATATAGCCCCCTGGGTGAAACTCATCGAAGGCAGACAGAACATCATCCGCCATGCTGCAGTTTGGTGTGGATCCCGTGCCCACGACAGGAACTTCAATCCCTGACGCTCGCAGTCTGTGTGCACAAAATACCACGACCACAAAATTGTGTTTTAGATACTACTACTACTACTACTACTACTACTAGTAAATAACTTGTTCTTTATTATTCCTTGCAGGAAGTTCGGGTTGCTTCCCCTTGGGGAAGTGCGTCGCCGCAGTGCAGGGCTACTCAACTACTGTACCTCTTTTTGAATTTATGAAGAATGCGTGAGTACTCGGAGATAATACCACACACCCCCCTCCTTGCCCCGCTTCTTGCTTCCCCCCCCCCCCCCCCCCACACACAGACACACCTATCAGCAGTCCAAAAATCAGGGGGAAAATAAATTTTCAAAAAACAACAACAACAACAACAACAACAAACCATATGACAATTTTAAGCCTATAAAGTTCTTACTTTTTCACGGTCTTTTGTATGTTGATGACCATGTTTTTCTGATCTGTGATCCGTTCTTGGGGCGTCATTTGATCGTAGCCTTGGCCACAGTGTATGTACAGGCCTTGCAGGTGAAAACAGGGTTCTTCCCACAGCGAGCGACCTGCCTGCAGAACTTCATCACTGTCCCACCTGATGCCAGCTGAAATAAACGCATTGACATGTAGCTCAGCGCAGACTTAAGGACACCAGTAGCACACAAAATCGGACTTCGGGGCACCAGTAGCACACAAAATCGGACTTCGGGGCACCAGTAGCACACAAAATCGGACTTCGGGACACCAGTAGCACGCAAAAGCGGACCTCGGGGCACCAGTAGCACACAAAAGCGGACTTCGGGGGCACCAGTAGCACACAAACGCGGACTTAGGGGCACCAGTAGCACTCAAAGCGGACTTAGGGGCACCAGTAGCACACAAAAGCGGACTTAGGGGCAACAGTAGCACACAAAATCGAACTTAGGGGCACCAGTAGCACACAAAAGCGGACTTAGGGGCACCAGTAGGACATAAATGAGGACTTAGGGGCACCAGCAGCACACAAAAGCGAACTTAGGGGCACCAGTAGCACACAAAAGCGGACTTCGGGGGCACCAGTAACGCACAAAATCAACCAATCGTCATCACAGATGAAACGCATAATATTAAATACAATCCACTCGTCATCCTGTAAAATGTTGGTCCGCTTTCTGCTTGTGTACGGGGGAGCCGGGATAGCCGAATGGTAGAGTGTTTGACGTGAGTTCAAATCCCGGCGGGGGCCAAATAATATTTCTTTTTGGCCTTTTTGTCCTTGTCTCGTCTTTGATATCACCAAAGACCGTAGATACGGTCTTTGATATCACCCTTACGCGAAGGGAAAAAAGGACGTTAAACTCAGCATACAGACGCTGTCACTCTCCATGTGTCAAAGTGGCGTGATGATAGATACCACGAAAACAGCTTAGAACGATCTGTGAGCAGAAAAATGGTAGCGTTTGCCCCTTTCATAAGGTCAGTCTTGGTCTCCAAACGACCAAAATCCAAATCACCACTTACCTATGTTTACTGCGCTCCTTCCTCGCCCCCGTCCCCCGTCAACCGTCCGACCACCCCCACCCTCTTCCAAAAAAAAAAAAAAAAAAAGTAGACGGTCGAATACAGCTTTACACTTACTTCTGCCATAACCTAAGTCGATCTCAATGAAGACAGACCAGACTTTGCCAGCATTCAGTCCGGGGGCCGCGTCACGAAGACACTGTAGTCCATCCACAGAACTCAGCATCACATGGAACTCCTCCAGGCGATTCCTCAACTTCACACATCTGAGAAATATTCAGATTACTGGTTGAACGAGAGCGAAATGCGCTCAAAGACATTGCGTACATACATATTCATGAAGCCGCCCATATAAGGTCAAATCCGTGTTCGTTCTAAGATGTTCCGACTCAAAATTTCCGAATTTTTCAAAGGTAGGTTTCCGCGTATTGCATGAGAATCAGTGGAGTTTTCTTCTCTCGTTAATTAGGACAATTCAAGTGCATACATGAAAAATTTGCAGAGGCATAGAATACCAAAATCAAAGAAATGAAGCGAAGGATCAACGCCAAGGGACAAACCGTCAAAAATAACTTTAACATGTTCCTTTGTCTACAGAAATTTGATCTCTCTCTCTCTCTCTCTCTCTCATGCGTATGTTTACCAATTGTTCATAAAATCGTTCAGCTGAAACCGATTAAATCAACGTCACTAACAAAAATTGTGCATTACATGTGTTGTGAAAACACAGAAGAAAATGCGCGCATCGTACAAGATTAGACCTGAAACCAACAAACATGACACTACATATGACTCCGCCACAGCAAAATCACCTGGTAGTCTTGTCAGCAGTAATAGGAAAGGCAAACAGAATATCGTCGTATCCATTGTCAGCGTAGAACTCGCTCTCAACAAGTGTTGATGTAGTGATCTTGCGACGGATGCCGCCAGTGAGAATGTCACACCCTTCCCTGAAGAAACACGGAACGCAGCAGTGAAAAGGCAGCGCTTAAGCCTTATACATGTATACATACAGTCTTCACAAAAAATTAAGGACCAGTCAACATAATGGGTGACAGTTTCAATAAATCAGAAAAAATAAACGAATAAGATTTTTGCAGTAAAATTCGGTAGAAAGGTTAAGGGGTAATTAGTGAACATGGCGACCACTGTGTGGATGGCACGTGCGCGTCACACAGCATGCTTGGCGCGTTTGAAAATCTGCAATTTCGGCAAAACTAGACCGAGTTTCAGTGTTCAGTGAGCGATACCTGGGGCTTTCTGCACGGCAAAAATGAGATGCAGGTCAAAGAATGCACCCCTGGTTATGAACTGTGCTCATTTGTTTGCCGACATAAGCCGCCGTTTCAGCGATGTTCAGCACTACACCAGCATGCCACCACGACAAAAGTTGAATGATATTTGCAAGTGGTCCTTAACTTTTTGTGAAGGTTGTATAAAAATAGAAATGAAAGTGAAATGGTCATTGTCATGGTATTTTGGAACAATAATTATGTGCCTCAGGTACATTGTCTTCAACCACAATCACGAAACACGCTAGGTTCATTCTCCGCTAATAGGCAGTAATAGCCTCAGGAGAGAAAAAAATTACTTTCCTTAATACAAAACAACAATACATCATGGAAATGTTGTTGAACATTAGTCATGGTGCCCCTCTCCTGTAATCGAGGATGTGGGTGGTGGGTGAGTGTTTGGGGGTTTAACGTCCTTTTCCACCACATAGGGTGATATCAAAGACGGGGCAACGATGAAAAAGCCAACACAAATATTTGGCCCCAGCCGGGATCGAACTCACGACCCGAGCACTGATTAGAAGTCCAACGCTCTACCATTCGACCACCCCGGCTCCCCGTAATCGAGGATGTGACTTCCCCGGTCACCCATGGGTTACCCGAACTAGCTGAACATCAGCACATCAGTTTATACTTATGACCGTTACGAGCAGTTAAGCAGCGGAATCCCAGTACAGCATTTATCTGTTTAAAAACGAGCAGTATAAGCCAGGACCGATCAGAAAACAACAACAACAACAACGATCAGAGAAAACAGAGTTTCATACAAAGTTTTGTGTGTCTTGGTGTGAGGGCGTAGTTCAACTTTGAGTCGACGACAAGTCTGCTGCATCCTGGCGGCGTTACTGTTCACACGGTCGATATCCACGAGCAAGCTTGGCGTTGGCACATCGTGAATGGTAGGTGGCAGCTCGACCAGCTCCATTTGTGTGTTGTTTGCCGGCTGAACACTTCCCTGCACGAGAGTGTAAATATTTGTCAAACGCCACGGACAATTTGGTCAGTTGTGTCTCGAGTCCTACATCTAGTAGTACAGCTACGACCAGTAACATCATTGTCTGCAGCCACTACTCAGTACAGGTACAACTTGAGTATCACTTGTTGGCTGTGTACTTGCGTACCCCAGTTCCTGCAAAAAGTACTGTTATGTTCGCTGTCGTCAATGCAGAGTAAGCGACAGTTTGTGTCGCCTGAATGCATGCACCTATGTCTCTGCATGCACTTACTCAAAGAATGACATTGAAATGGTTTGATAGGCTTCTCCTTCTCCTCGGCGCACACACCCGTCTCGTGGAAACGCTCAAGGCGCCTCAGGGCCAGAGGATGAAGCAGTGAACGCCGGCTGAGCCCTACTACATTTGCAAATCTCCACGTCTATATAGCTTCCATTACTGACACGGCAACCTAGTAAAGAAAGAGTAGTCTGCAATATACCTGAACAGAGTTGTCAGCGTTGCACAAGCTGCCAGGTTTTTGGTTTTTTTTTTGGGGGGGCCGCTGGTGCCCGTAAATGGGTCACAGCCACAGGGTAAACTCTGTTCAGCTTCATGTACACTCCTTACACGCATGAGCGACAGACCATGACAACTATGACACTGCTTAAAAAAACCTTCAGCGGACTTTGAACAGCACGGTGTCCCCTTGGCCTATTTACAGTGTTGAGAGCGAACCTTCTGGGCGGTCGATGGTCTGGTCTAGTGGTTGAGAGACTTCGTCACCAATGCGAGAGTTCAGGTTCGAGCCCCAATCAGGGCAAAGAAATTTTTTCCGCCTCTCGCACGTGACACCGTTCATTCGGGCCGATCGTCGGGGGTTCTCTCCGGGTACTCCGGCTTCCTCCCCCTCTGCGTTGGAAATGTTCAGCCCACAAACTTTGAAAATAGCCACTCTAAATTCCGAAACTTAAAATGCTGAGCTGACCCGTCGCACCACTGACTGACGTGATTGTAATGTGTCCAAGGGGAGCCGGGGTGGTCGAATGGTAGAGCGTTGGACTTCTAATGCTCGGGTCGTGAGTTCGATCCTGGCTGGGGCCAAATATTTGTGCTGGCTTTTTTATCGTTGCCCCGTCTTTGATATCACCCTATGTGGTGGAAAAGGACGTTAAACCCCCAAACACCCACCCGTAATGTGTCCATGTCCAGTGTGTGAGAGAATGTGTTTCGCGTGAGCGTGCGTGGTTTCAGCGGCTCGCGGCGCTTTAAGCCAAAGGAACTGGGTAAAGCGCCTACACACTACTCAATTATTATTATTATTATTCATTATATATATATATATATATATATATATATATATGCCAGGGACACTTTGCTTAGGAAGCATGGCCGAACTGGGTTTGCGCTTAGGGGTTAGCTATGCTGATCTGGTCACTGCAACGTACCGTGTCGCCTGCAATACCTGCGATAGCTGGACGGGTACCTTTTCACCAATACGGATTAATAATTATGCAACGTACACGGCCACACACGACGCAGTGTGCGCCCTTCAAAATCTCGTACAACCGTACTGACCATAGCATCGTCCAAAAAAAAAAAAAAAAAAAAATTCAAAGTAAACGCTTTCCAAATTCTGAATAGCTAAGCTGACACTTCGGACCACGTGATTGTAAAGTATTGATATAGGGTGTGTTTGAGAATGTGTGTGATTCATGCAGGCAAGCGTGCGTGTTCGGTTTGTTTCGATCCAATTAGGATAAAGCGGCATATTAATGCAGCTATTACTACTAGTAGTCGTACTACAGTGTATTATCATTATTATTATTATGATTACTATTATTATGATTGTTACTGGATTCTGGAATAATGGTAGTAGCTGCTTCAGGAGCTCCTATGGTTTGGTGACAAGGTATATTATTTACTCTGTCGTTGGCGACACCGTACCAGACACTAAAACTCTGTGGCGATGGTCGATGATTATAATTATCTGTATGTATGTTATTTTGGATTTTTTTAATTTAAATTTTTTTTTTTTTGGTCAGGTGTAGGCCTTCTTTTGTATTTGTGGAATACACTGTTGAAAGAATTATTTCCACTGTCATTAAACAATGGACTTCATACAAGTGAACATTATAAAAAGGCATGCAAACAGAGGGCACATTGCACAAATAGATAACATGCTAAGTTTATTCTGTTTAAACAAAATAATCATGCTCTCTCTTGAATATGGCCAGATTACAAGAACAAAGTTTGACACACACAAAAATCATAAAAATGGCAAATCCTGACACAAATAAAGCAGTGGAAAATAATAATTGTGTCAAATAAAACAACTGGATTGTTTTTTTTTTCTGTTGCACAATCACTTCAGAAAAAAATGTGAAATACTGCATGCAGTTTGAACAAATATGCAATTTGATTGAAATGTTGTTTTGGTTTTACTGTCTGGATTCATATTTAATTATGCAAAAAGCAAACTAAAAACATCGGTGGTACATACTGGTTAACATGCTGTTTAGGGAAACAGGAGGGCATTATACAGAAAACTTGAATAAAATACTTCCATTCAGGAAAAAAAATGCACCGGTTAATGTCAAGCTGCAAAAAAATTGTAAAGATTTCTGTTAAAATGATTAAACTGAACAAGTAAATAAACAGAATAATGGTAAGAATAATACCCCCCCCCCCCCCCCTCCCCCCAAACCCCCCCCCCCCCCCCCCAAAAAAAAAAAAAAAAAAAAAAACATAAAATGCAAATAACCAGAATATGTACATTCACATAGGAAAATAATGTCTGGATTTGAAATATTGTACTGCATATGTTGAAAGACACACAAAGAAATTAATGCTGGAATCAGTAGATCAAACACAAATTCTCCAACAAAGGAATAAAGAAACATGAACAAAATACTAATCAAACCACACACACACACACACACACACACACACACACACACACACACACACACACACACACACACTATCACCATTATCATCACTGAAACAAAACAATTCAAAGGACAAAAATATCCACCAATTTGATTGGTCGTAATTCATAAAACCCTGAAAACAAATTTAAAATTCAACAAAAGTGAAAGAAACAGTCTTTGGTTTGTACGTGCACATGTATTTACTCACCATTACACACATTTAAAATTAGTTTTAATTCTTATCACAACCAACCAACAATATTTTTTATTAATTCGAATGGCTGTAATTCAGAAGAGAGAGAGAGAGAGAGGGGGGGGGGGAAGAGAAAGAGAGAGAAACAAAAACACAAAGAAACAAACAATGGTTAAACACAAAAATAAATGCCATATTTCTCTGCTTTGAAGCCCTTCACCAATAAGCACCCTCAAAAAGACAGTTATCATGATCGTTATCATAATTTGCATTCATCAACGCAGAAGACTGCTTAACAAAACCAGGACCAATGGAAGACTTAAAGATGAAGACGTCTGTAAATGTCTGGCAGCATCCTACGGATTGAGAAGCATTCCTGCAGCATTACCACCATTTCACCGGTTTCCACAGACCTGTTATCTTCTGCCCCCTGTGCACGTAATAGTGTTGGTACATGGCAGCAGTAGCGCAGCTCTGGGTGACAAAACCATTAAAAGACAATTTTAATTACAGATTTATCTCAACGGTTTTTGTTTGTTTGTCACTGTTGCTGTGGATGCTATTAAAAAAGAAGGCTTTTTTTATCAAAGCCCAACAGACATTTACATGTGATCTCAAGTTTATATCCTCAACGTGACTAACTGTATAATAACATTAGTACTAACTAGCAGAAGCAACTCAAAAAATATTTTCTATAAAAAATCAAATGTCAACAAAATGATAATGCATGTATCACTATTTCACATAAAATTTATAAAGAAACTTCATGTTACCCTACCACAGAATAAGAATGGTTTCACCTTCACAGTTATACACGGTCTACAGTGCAATTCCATGGACGAGAACGTTCTTTTTAACCATCCACACCATCATACAATCAGTGGTAAACAGTTGCCATAGTCCTTCACATAGAAGTACAGTTTTCTACAATCTGTCTGCAGCGCAACGTGTCACTCACGCAACCAAATCCTGATATTCTCTATATGTCTAGAGATCTGCGTGAACCTACATGGAACGGATAGATGAACAGCATCGTTCCCACAGGGTATTTGTCAAAGTCAATCTTTTCGCCGTCCTTTGCCTTGATTTTGCCCAGCTCTTGACACATTCCCCCTAACCTGCAACCAGACAGTCATATAGCCAGAATGTACAGTATGGCACACACAATGCAAAAAAAACTACAACAAAAAAACCAAACAAACAACAAAACCCAAATAAAACACAGTGTATGCTTACTAAAGAAATGTTGCAAAACTTAACTCTTAAGAGCCCGAGTCCGACCACCCCCTGCCCACTATATGATAAGTCTGGTTTAAAAGAGCAAACCGCTGCATGCTAGTAGGAGCCATTTCAAGCCACTATTACCCAAGGCGTGGGTCTTCCCCACTAGGCCCGAGACAGCTGCAGATTGCATAACAGTGGTTTGAAGTGGCTTCTAGTGATCTGAAGGTTTCAAGTAACATTGCGCTTTTTGCATGGGCTTTCAAGAGTTAATAATAATAATAATAATGAGTATTGTATAGGCGCTTTACCCAATTTCATGAATCGGCTCAAAGCGCCGCGCACTGAACCCAACACGCACGCTCACGTGAATCACACGCATTCTCTCACACACTGGACATAAACACATTACAATCACATGGTGCGAAGGGTCAGCTCAGCTATTTAAATTTCGGAATTTAGAATTGCATTTATTTTTCAAATTTGGTGGGCTGAACATTTCCAAAGCAGAGGGGGAGGAAGCCGGAGTACCCGGAGAGAACCCCCGACGATCGGCCCGAATGAATGGTGCCACATACGAGAAGGAAAAATTCTTTGCCCCGAGTGGGACTCGAACCCGTGACCTCTCGCATTGGTGTCAACCGACCACCGACCGCCCTAACACATTTTGTTCCACGCACGAGTATCCCACATTTTTGACTCTTTTTCAGTTTTGCCCTTGTCTGCGAAAATCAGGTCAGATTAACGGTTCCTTGACGGGTCTCACTACGGCAAACAAGAGTATAATCAAAGTGCAACACTCCCACTAAGCCAAATTTAAATCCATGCAGACATAAATTACTTATTTTTTTTTTTTTGCTGCCCCAACTCTTTGCCAGTTCCAGTGGTGTTCCTCCCATGTAATGGGTGGAATTCACGGAGGGCTCGGAAGCTGGGGCATTTTTTATTATGCGTGAAGATGGAGATGAGGATGATGGTAAGATGATGCTATGGAGGTCCGTGTGGTTTGGGACTGCGGGAGAGGGCCGCATTCCACGCTTCCTGTTCCTGTCATAAATATCCTGGCATTAACCAGGCCCGGGAACTACGACACATGCCGAATCATCCACATCATAAGACGTGTCATACTAAGGGAAGCACCCAAAGTCGCACCCGTGAAGTGGGTGAAACTCGGCTGTGTGGCAACAGCCTCCCCATCGGGCCCATAGCACACCTGCTCCGGGTAGGAGCCGACCTAGTAGGAAAAATCCCGCTTGCCTCGGCTGGGACTTGAACCTGGGCCTCCCGGTCCATGATCCGAAGTGCTAACCTCTTGTGTTTTACTCCTGCTATGTCGCCCTCTTGGTGCACTCGCAGAGAAGACACGGGATACACTAGGATACAACTCCAATACTTTATTAACAGAAGAAACAAATTCATGAAAGAAGAAGAACTCAGAACGCTGTGCAGGGCTCCTTATATGCTAAACAGGTCAGATCTAGAACATTCCTCAACTTACTGGCACGTTTGAAATCTTCCCAAGGTGACGTAGTCTACTGACGTTACTGCAACAGCATGTTCTGGGATGGTCTAGAAATTTCCATCGAAATGGCAGTGGCTTTTCGCGATCTCTACAACATAACCACTACACTACAGAGGCCGGTTACTTATGCTATTTTTAGTAAGGCCACTAGTGCACAACCCCAAACTCACTTGGGGGAGCCGGGGTGGCCGAAAGGTAGAGCATTGGACTTCTAATGCTCGGGTCGTGAGTTCGTATCCCGGCTGGCGCCAAATATTTGTGCTGGCTTTTTCATCGTTGCTCCATCTTTGATATTACCCGTATGTGGTGGGAAAGGACGTTAAACCCCCAAACACCCACCCAAAACTCACTTGGTAGGAACTGAGTTAAAAGAAGGAGATGAAGATAGAACGGTGCAGGACAAAGTCTGTTTGGTTACAATTTTTTTTCAAAACACAGACGCGGGACATTGACGTTCTGAATTCTTAAAGTATTTATTTACTACACACATCGATCATTCAATTCAGCAGTTCCATCATCGTAAACAAAAAGAGGAAAATATCCCTGTCTTAATTTTTTTTATGGCTTTCCTACCTCAAGTGCGGATTGTCTCGAATGATGCAGAAATCATCGGGTCGTTGGTAGATTCCATCATGAGAAAGACCCAGGAACCCACAATCCACTACAAGCATGTCAAGGTCGCGACGTTGACATACGACCCGAGTTGCGACACATCCTGCAATGTCATCCACCGCACAGGATCCCAACAGCACCTGCTCATAATCTGAAACAATTAACAGTAATGTCAGACAGCTTCAAACTGCAAAAATGTGAATAGTTTTCTTTAGAAAGTTGTGACTAAAACACTGTAAACCCTATTCTTATAAAGCAAGTTATTCAGCGTACACAAGGGTACACAATGATGCGAATAACACAAGGACTGAGCAAGAGGCATGTCGGCACAGTGAAGCGCAAGCGGGAGAATTTGAATTTTGGACCACTTGCAAAGAATGCAGGCAGCACTGTTTTGCATCGAAAGCTCTATTAATCATTGCAATACTAGAGTATTTTATGTGTACAAGTGCACTCACAAGTAAAACTGTTTTCAAACAAAGTGGCTGTTTTGAACCCTAGAAAAGACAATAATAAATGATAATGATGAGTATTGTATAGGCGCTTTACCCAATTTCATGAATCGGCTAAAAGCGCCGCGAACTGAACCCAATATGCACGCTCACGTGAAGCACACGCATTCTCTCATACACTGGACATAAACACATTACAATCACGTGGTGCAAAGGGTCAGCTCAGCTATTTAAATTTCGGAATTTAGAATTGCATTTATTTTTTCAAATTTGGTGGGCTGAACATTTCCAAAGCAGAGAGGGAGGAAGCCGGAGTACCTGGAGAGAACCCCCGACGATCGGTCCCAATGAACGGTGCCATGTACGAGAAGGAGATATTCTTTGCCCCAAGTGGGACTCGAACCCCTGACCTCTTGCACTGGTGTCAAATCTTTTAACTACTAGACAACAGTGGAAGTGATCAGACATTATCTACCTATCACAGAACGAGATGGATGGCATTTTGGCCGTCAGGAGGAGAAAAGGAAAAAGCTCTTAGTTCAGGGCAAAAAATTGACCCAAAACGTGGAAAAAATGTGTTTATAGACCTCTAATGTGAGCTGGAAAAGGGTGCAAGTGCCATGGACTGACACATGCTTAAGCTCTTTTCCAGATGAGAGTAGACCTGTAGTACCTACCATAAAAAATGTAGTTCCCAGGATGAAATTCATCAAACGCAGACAGGACCTCATCAGCCATACTGCAGTTTGGTGTGGATCCTGTACCGACAACGGGTACTTTGATTCCTGCTGCTTGCAATCTGCATGCAAACACGTACACCACATCCTTAAAATCT
The DNA here is from genome assembly GCA_018292915.2 of Batillaria attramentaria. Lineage (NCBI taxonomy): Eukaryota > Metazoa > Mollusca > Gastropoda > Batillariidae > Batillaria > Batillaria attramentaria. The sequence continues at coordinate 1,376,216 of JACVVK020000031.1, read as the reverse complement.
TGTTAAACTAATACATGTACATGTGTAAGTAACACCCACTCTATACTGTTCGTAGCCGCGTATTAGTCTTTGTTGCTTGCGCGGTGTTAAGCCCTAACTAACTAACTATGCTGTTCGTCTAAATGAAATTGCAAAAATTTGCAAATTAGTTGTGCAATTCTCTGAATGGGTGCACAGCATTGCATAGTACATGTAACATGTACTGACAATTCAAGTCATTTATTTCATTAAAGTTTCGATAAAATTTCATTTGAACAATACTCCAGTATGCCATCTCTCAAAATGAAGCCACATGCTTACCGGCTGAAGCAAGTTTTTGGATCTACTAATGAAGGCCACTTGACTTTCAAACTGATTCTACTTTCTCCTACCCTCCACCCTCACTCCATCCATTATAGCACATTTTGTACCGCACACAAGTATGCTATGTTTTTGACACTTTCGGTTTCGATGTGTGCGAGAATCAGGCAAAAATAACGGTTCCTTAATGGCTAAGAGAAAAATCTGTGTGGCGGTGAGTGCAGTGGTTACAAGTGAAACATGGCTTTGACAGGCATTGTGACTGTTTTCCAGAGACTGGTTTTTCTTTCCTGTAAACAGACAACTCAGCAGTAAAAGAGTCGTGTCTAAGTATGCTTGTTACTGCTTGCCAGTAAAATAAAGGATCGTTATCGTTATCATTGCCATCTTCTCTGAGAAACATCCCTTCTTTTCTACAGTTAAAAGCACAACTCAAAACACATCTTTTCAAACTAGCTTTAAATCTTTAAGTTTAACTCCATCGCCTGTATTGATGTGTATAAATGTGTGCATGTGAATGTTGTGAATGTTGTGTGTATGCATGAGCAAAAGCGCACTGAGTGCTTTTCTAAGCAGAACTCCGTGCTCTACGAGTGTAATTATTATTATTAGCAAACAGGAATATAATCAATGTGCAACACTCCCACCAAACCAGATTCAACTTCATTCAGAAATAAATAAATTATGGTTTTTTTTTTGGTTTTTTTTGCTGCCACAACTCTTTGCCGACTCCAGTGGTGTTCCTCCCTGGTAATGGGTGGAGTCCACGGAGGGCTCGGAAGCTGGGGCAATTTTTTAATTATGCATGATGATGGAGATGAGGATGATGGTAAGATGATGCTATGGAGGTCCATGTGGTTTGGGACTGCGGGACAGGGCCGCATTCCACGCTTCCTGTCATAAATATCCCGGAGTTCACCAGGCCCGGGAACTACGGCACCTGCGGTGCCGGCCGTGTAATCATCCACATCACAAGACGTGTCATACCAAGGGAAGCACCCCCAAAGTCGCACCCGTGAAGTGGGTGAAGCTCGGCTGTGTGGCAACAGCCTCCCCATTGGGCCCATAGCACACCCGCTCTGGGTAGGAGCCGACCTAGGTAGGAAAAATCCCGCTTGCCTCGGCTGGGACTCGAACCCGGGTCTCCCGGTCCATAGTCCGAAGTGCTAACCACTACACTACGGGGGCCGGTAATTATGAAGTTTTTAGTGAGGCCAGTGGTGCGAAACCTCAGCGGTCCCAATTTACTTGAGAGGAATTGAGTTAAGAGGAAATGATCAGTTTAAAAGTATTTGTACTTGCTGACAGTCTTCTGTATGTTGATGACCATGTTTTTCTGATCTGTGATCCGTTCTTGGGGTGTCATTTGGTTGTAGCCTTGGCCACAGTGTATGTACAGGCCTTTCAGGTGAAAACAGGGTTCTTCCCACAGCGAGCGACCTGCCTGCAGAACTTCATCACTGTCCCACCTGATGCCAGCTTAAAAAGAGCAAAATGTTAACTGGTACTTCCATTTTTTAACTGTGTAAGCAGATGGTATTTCGTTGTTGTTGCACCCATTTAAAAATCGATGACCTAAATACATGTAAACATGCATTTTTTACATGATTCGCTGGAAACAAAAGTGAAATACGCTTTCTAACCCCCCCCCCCCCCCCCACACACACACACAAAACAACCCCCCCCCCCAAAAAAAAAAGCAGCAAATAAACAAAACAAACAACAACAACAACAACAACAACACCACACACACACACACACACACACACACACACACACACACAAAATACACCAAACAACCACCAATTAATTAAAACACCCCAAACAAATCAACAATCAAAACAAAATCAAGGTGACAGACAGCTTTACACTCACTTCTGCCATAACCTAAGTCGATCTCAATGAAGACAGACCAGACTTTGCCAGCATTCAGTCCGGGGGCCGCGTCACGAAGACACTGTAGTCCATCCACAGAACTCAGCATCACATGGAACTCCTCCAGGCGATTAGCAAGCTTTACAGATCTGCATCATGATACAAATAGTCAAGCTAATTCAGTTATAATGAGAACAAAAAGAGAAATGTATATATATATACATGTATATATAATTATTGTGTATTGCGTAAAACTAGGAAACTAGGGAAATAAACAAAAAACACACCCACACACACAAAAAAAGCAACCCAAGAAAACACGCTTCATCGAACAACCACATAACAAAATATAAACAACAAAAATACTGTACATCAAACAATGCGCATACGAATAATCTGAAGCATTGCAATGTCTAATGTGCATGCTTCCGTACATGTGAGCACAAAGGAGTTCTGTTCCTAATGTACCATTACAGCAGTCACCTGGCAGTCTTTTCAGCAGTAATGGGGAAGGCAAACAGGATGTCATCATATCCATTGTCAGCATAGAATTCACTCTCAGCAAGTGTTGATGTTGTGATCTTGCGGCGGACACCTCCAGTAAGAACGTCACAACCTTCTCTGCAGAAAACAGATGTGAAGGCGTTCCATAAAACTGAACTACATGTACCAAATATAAAACAGCAACAAAAAAGAAAAAAAAAAAAGGAAAAAAAAGAAGGAAAAGAAACCGAAGTGTAACATATTCTCTAAGCTAATAATTCTGAATATATATGTAGGTAAATCTGCACACCAACTGACCCTGTTCCCCCCGCCAACTTTTTTAAAAACAATTAATCTTAGAAGATGATGTACATACATGTGATTAATAGGCAGGTCTGCCACTCCATAAATTGTCCTAAGGTTACTACAAGCAGAACCGGACCTTTAGACTAGGCTATGAACTTGCAGAAATAGGCATGCAACTATAGATGTATACCTCCGTGTATACATGTACCTTCTACATGTACATCTTACTCTGAAGTGTAGACACCGGTACACACATGCATACACGTTCATATCTCTCTGTTCCTACAATTATTAATAACATGCATGATTCTGCATAATTTGTAAGACCTGCTCCACAACTGGGCTTCAATTCTGAGGAAGCAGACAAGCATTTAGTAATACTGAATGACAACAGACATAATACATGTATGTAAACGTAGTACATTACACTTCCCTACATCGTTTTGTGTGTCTTTGTGTGTGGTCGCAGATCCAGTTTGAGCCGTTTGCATGTGTCTTGCATTCTGGCAGCATTATTTTTTACACGGTCCAGATCCACAAGGAAGCATGGTGTTGGAACATCTGTTATTGTTGACGGCAATGCCGATGAATCCATATTGACTTGTCTGACCTACATAACAATACAGTTATACAATGATGTCAAGGACATGTCACTGAGCCTGCATAATGGTGTTAAATATTTGTAAAACTCCATTTCGTATTCTGCATAATAATAATAATAATCGTTTTGTTTGTAATCCTGTCTGTGTCCCCCCCCTCCCCCCCCCCCCCAAAAAAAAAACAAAAACAAAAAAAAACACCACTGAGAAAAGCAAACAAATCCTGCAGCTATGTCCGTAATAAGTGACAATGCGCAAAATAATCGTAGCTTCAAGGCACATGTTCACTCCAACGCAAGAAAGGCCAATAGTTATCTCTAAAGAAGTTGTTAAGAAATCGCATCATATGGTTTACCAGCTGTTGTGTGCAAATGTACCACAAGTATCACGCCTACCGCACTGGCATACCGCTGAGCTACAGAGACGATTGACTTTTTGTCTAAACATACGATTCCATATAGAATCAGACAATAACTGCGTAAAATTATGACGATAAATGGCTGTAATGCTAGCTTTAAAGCTCCAAATGGATGAAAGAATCATACAAGCAGTATTTTTCTTGTTGTTTATAGAGTTGAGAAAGTTTCTGCTTTTCCAGCAGTATTTGGGCTAAGAGATAGTGAATACTGTACTGGTTTTCATGATTGGAGAGCGGTGAAAAATGGCGTTGGAACGCTTCTCCTGGCAACAGTGATTTGGGGAAATCATGAAAATATCCTGACGCACAAACTGCATGCACCTTCATACTTTCAGAAGTTCTTCGTGTCCAAAATTCTGAAGTAATGAAGTGAGTCCTCTTGCATTTTCTTGACCGAGCGGTTGGAAATCAAATAGTACAAACATCCACAACATGCGCTAACCTGTTCGAAGTTTCATTATCGTTTAATTTGTCAGATTTTCATTGCTGATCTAATTTGTTCATGCGCATGGCATTGATGCACGTGTGTCGTGCTAGAACGTGGTAGATAGTACCCAACACCTCTAGAGGGCCTTTTCTGTAGCCAGCTACCATTGGGTGAATTATTGAGAGAAAGATGTGACTAAATAATTTATGTGAGCGACACCCAACTACACGAGAGGAACCGTGCTAGCCTAGAGGTAACATTAGCACTATGTACGGCAGAGGCGAAGGATGGCAGTTTTACGTTACACAGTGAATGGTTACAAAGACAGCTATGTGTACAATCCGGAGCTGGATAAGTTATCCAGCTCTTGGTATGATCCATATCTGGCAGTCAGAACATTGTGGGAGTATGTACTACAACTACAACTACTATGCTGCATATCCTCATCCACTTATTTATATTTTTCACTTTGCATTAGACACTGCGTGTCATACCTGTACATGATCATTCTTACATTTACGTGATTTGTGAAATAATGGAAATATTCAGTGACCATGAGTAACTCATCCGCTTTTTGGTCTTGTCTTTCCAACTAATGTTTGGATAGAAATGAAAATTTGTATTCATTAGACAAATGTGACATTATGGCATGGTATTGACAGTGCTAACAGTTGTTGTGATCTGTAGACCTGACTATAAAGTTTAATAAACTGTTTAGGCTCTGTTCAGTGATATCCCTGATTTCTGTTTCAGGATGGAGGATTTCCGACTGGCGTATGTTAGACTGTGTAAAGACCACCACATAGACCCACAAGACTGTATTTTAGAGAAGTTGAAAAGGTGAGCTTTGAATACATGGTTTAGTGAGGAAATTGAAAGCAGTGACAAATATAAATGGTGTGTTTCTGTTTAGGGTTTCTATATACTGATCATTATGAATTGCTAAACAATGCAGTTGGATTATAACAGTTTTTAATTTTTGTTTATATATATATAACTCTTAAGAAGAAACGGAAACGGTAATGACTGCGAAGTGGTTACAAGTTAAGCAAATAAAAGCGACACAAAAGGGACAGAAACCACTTAACTTTGACAACGGACGGCACAGGTCGACGTTTCGGCTTACGCCTTCTTCAGGACATAAACAAATGGGACATAACTTCAACAAACAAGCAAAAGGTAACTCTGCGGACGTACTGACATACACGGCGCGGAAAAAAAAAAAAAAAAAAAAAAGGGTGGGCGAGAAAAGGACCAGAAAAAATAGCAAAATTATCACAACACCCATCCTTAGGTGACAGAAGACCATGGACTGTGTGTGAAAAAAAAAAAAAAAAAAAAAAATGTTGGGCAGAAAAGAACAAAAAAGAATAGTGAAAATTAGCAATCACAACACCCATCCTTTGGTGACACAGGACCATGGATTGTGTGTGAAAAAAGTTCAGAGGGTTATGTTACGGCTTTTCGTTCAAACCACCCGGGGCCTGACTTCCCAGGCGCTGAATAATGTGCGACTCCATGTCGCGTCTGTCTGTGGCGTCACCGTGCATAAGCCACAGGCCAGTTACAGTCATATTTAAGATGGAGTGGCCTGCAGAATTGAAATGCACGGCAACGGGTTTTATTCTGTTGTGTCTGGTGTCGGCAATATGTTCAGCAAAGCGTGTTGCCAGGCCACGTCCAGTTTCCCCAACATACAGTTTGTGACATGCGGTACAGATGATGGCGTATATGAGGTTTGTACTGTCAAACGCCACTTCACATGCGACAGTACAAACCTCATATACGCCACTATTATGCAAGGTATGGGCCTTCCCAGCTAGGCATGAGACCACTCAAGACTGCACAGAAGTGGCTTCTGCTTCTAGTGATCTGTAGATGTCGAGTGAAATTGCGATTTTTGCATGGGCTTTAAAGAGTTATCACTTTGTTCTTTTCTCTCAGTGTAGCATGAAGTAGTGTGCAGTTTGTGGTACATCTGACCACACGGGATGATTTTGTTGTTGTTGTATTTGATGCACAACTATTATACAGATGGTGCACTTGTTTTCAGCTGTGCTCTGGACCATGAGATGATCTGCTGTTGTAATAAAGATGGACACTAAATGATTCTTTATGTCCAGAGACACAGGAATGCATGTTATGCACTGCCTTTCAGCTTCCACAGATACATGTTCACAAATCGTTCGACCTCTTGTGGTGGTGCATGTCTAACAGTGACATCATATACAACTAGACATCTGTGCAGTTACACCTAGACACCTGTGCTGGTGCTCAGCCAACAGAAGACTGAGCACAGAGCTTTAAAAGATTGCTGTATATATATATATATAGATATATAATTCAGGGTCTATACAGGTCATGGAATCCTGGAAAAGTCATGGAATTTGGAAATAGCTTTTCCAGGCCTGGAAAGTCATGAAATTATCTCAAGAGTCATGAAAAAGTCATGGAATTTCGGAATTTTATGGAAGCTATTTTGAGCCCGACAGTGAAACGGTCAGCTTGGTGATTACTCACAGGACTGACTGCCAAAATTACCAACAAACTGCCTTCCCATAAGGCAAATGAACATTGGTCTTGCTGACTGCGATAACTTGGATAAGCTCATAATTTCTACCCTCGCGTGTGTGATCAGTATGAAAGAGGGCGAGGAAGGTGTCATGGAAAATAGGAGAGTTGGCTTTGAAAAATCATGGAAAAGTCATGAATTTTTGAGACTGTGAACCTGTATGGACCCTGAGTGCAGAGCTTTAAAAGATTGCAATGTATATATACAGTATAATTATATATATATACATGTTATTTTCTTCTTCTTCTTTTTTTTCCAGCCTAGAATATACTGGTGGTAAGGGTCGCGCGACCCTAGACCTGTCAACACAGAGCCTGACCCCACAGACATGTGCAGTGCTGGGCAAAGTGCTGGCAACAGACAGAAATTTCTCGGAGGTCAAATTTGCAGACTGCATGCTGTCAGAGGATGGTGAGATCTGTTGTTGGTGTGTGGTGGTGTTGGGGTGTGTGTGTGTGTGTGTGTGTGTGTGTGTGTGTGTGTGTGTGTGACTGTGTGCATGTGTAGTATGTTTAGGGTTTAGGTCATTTTGGTCACTATGGTGAACAAACTTACCCATATACACTATAGTGAAAAAAATACCTGCAAACACAGTGTACAGTTCAGTCCAAAAAATCACATGCTGTCTGGTGCACACTATGGGTTAGGGACAGCATGCAAGGTTACCTCAGGTTTGAGGTGGAATTTCTGGGCTGAAGCATGAGCTGAAACATACATAATATGGTCCACTCCCCTACATCAAAGATCCCAACTTTCCCTACCACATTTATTGATTTATTCCACAGAGAATGCAAACTGATTTTTTTCTTTCTTTCAGCAATTAAGAACCTTGCACAAGGACTTGCTTACAATGGATACTGCAAGAAGCTGGATCTCAAGGTTAGTATCATGATAGGATGTTTTTCCCATAACTCCACTGGCTAAAAAAAAAAAAAAAAAAAAAGAGAGAGAAAAGCCTTTCCACTGGGACAAAATGTTCCTTCAAATAATACAGAGAGAAGCTTTGTGATTTTCTTTTTCTCTGTCAGGGTCATGTTTTGTTTTAGATTTCACTTGCATGTAGTTACTGCAACCAGATTGTGTGCGCCAGTAAACAACATTGACTTGATGATTTACAGGGAAATAACATCCGCGGTTCTGGTGTAGAGGCCTTGGGTAAAATGCTAAGAAACAACAGATGTCTACTGAGGTGAGTGTTTGCGCCCTGTCCTTTGTTTGCAGCCTTTATTACTACAGTTAGCCCTGAAAGTCTGATTTTTTTTCGTTAGTGACTCATACCTTTAACTAGCCAAACTAGTCAAGTACACGTAACTAGCCAAACTTCAAACTGAAAACAGTTACAGCAAAAATTCCCTGCATTCTTTCATTATCCCCGTGACCAGTGAAGGGTTATGCAAACAGATGAAACAGTTCATTTTGTTTGCCTTTCGTCACTCTTCAGCCTAAAAAAATTGTTTCTTTGGCCTCGGAAGAAACAAGCGCGGCTTCAAACAATGATTTGCGGTATTCAGACTTGGATGTATAGCCAAGGGAACTCACTCATTCCTTGCTCCACCTTACTGTAATGACACTGAAAAATCAACTCTGTTTTACCGAACTTGCATCTTGTGAGTAAGTTTTAAATTTTACCCACCATTGTGAGTAAAATACTCACCACTTTCAGGGCTGATAGTCATGCAGAGAACACTTGAATCCATAATTATTAGCTGTAAATTGTAAGAAAGTATTAGCAGATTGAGTCAGTTGTACTTGTATGACAGTTGAAATATATGTTTATCTTGCAGCATATGTCTGGAGTGGAACGGCCTTGGAATCTTGGAAAACTCTTTTGCGGCATTCTGTGATGGCCTTGCAGCGAACGGCACACTGCGTGCGTTAGACCTACGCAACAATCAGATCAACCACGAGGGAGCTGAGGAGCTTGCCTGTGCCTTAAAGCGCAACATCAGTTTGCGAGCATTGGGTATGAAATACTGCTAGACTAATTCATACGCGCCAGTTCAGTTTTCTTTCTAATGCTTTAATTATGAAACATGTTAATAAAACAGTATATGTTCAAATTAAACTGAACTTTTGGTTAGTTTTAGGATGGCCTGTGTTTTCTTTGGCAATGTATTGCAGTTCTTTCAATAAAAAAAAAATGTTGACTGCAGGGGCGTAACATAGAGATGAATCACATCACAGGTAGAATATAGCAGCAAACAGAAATCCAAAGTAAAAGCTCTTGAAAAATCTTCCCTCAGTTTCTCACAGATGTTTCTAGCATTCTTATTAAATTAACAGGATCACCCGTTTTAACGTACATTTCAGATTTACGCTGGAACAACATTGGCTTGCTGGGTGGAAGGTCGTTCGTTGAGATGTTGAAAGCCAACAAAACTCTGGCCCGACTCGAACTGGCTGGGAACAACGTGCCTTCTGACGTTGCCAAAGCAATAGGTATATATACAGTAGTCAGAAAGAACTATGTAAGCACACGGTTGACAGTTTTGGTTATACGCAGAGACAGGAGTGGTTTACAGGTCGTGATTAATCATTATACTACAGTATTAAGGACATAATTGTTTCTGTAGTATCTGCTGGGTGCAAAATTGTTACAGCAACAGTGAAGAAAAAAAGGAAAAAAAAAAAAGGATAGATGAAATTTGTAGTTAATGAATACAAGTATTCTAGCCAGAAACTTTTTTTACCTGAAAGTGTAATCTGCTGTTCTGCATGATTGTGACAGGTTTTAAAACATTTGTTGCAGAAACTGCTGTAGACAACAATGCCGACCGCCACACACTGTCCGATGAACACCTGAAGCGAACGCATGCCCTCTCGCAGCAGCTGAAACATGTAGAGAAGGAGCGAGGTTTCCAGGTGGGTGGAGTGGGTGTTTGGGAGTTTAACGTCCTTTTCCACTACATATGGGTGATGTCAAAGATGGGGCAACGATGAAAAAGCCAGCACAAATATTTGGCCCTTTCCGGGATACGAACTCAGGACCTGGGCATTAGAAAGGTTTGCAGGTAATCTGGTTCAGGATTACTTTTTCACTTTTGGTCTAATGCTGTCTCATTGGGAGCAAACTTTGCATTCATGGATCAGTCCTCGACAACTGAAACTTTTCTGTAATCAATCGAGTTCCAATCATCTTAGGAATTTTGAGCGTGCACTTACTGTTTTCTTGTTCTCCCTTTGACCAGATCACAGATCTTATGGACCAAATTGATTACAAGGAGGAACTCCTCAGAAAATCAAAACGGTTTGTATGTTCTTTTTTTTCCCCCCTCCCTTTCTTTTTGTGTATCATCTTTTAATATGACTTTGTATGCTCTGATTTTGGTTTTTTAGTTGGCTATTTTGTTGTTGTTGTTGTTTTTAACAGGGAATACCTAGTCAACATGATTTTCCAGGTCTACAATTTCTTTTTCTGTTTTACTCACAGACACTCGGCACAACAAGTTGGTCACCTGCAAGAAACATTGGAGGAAAGGAAAGAAGCTTTTAATTCTGTTGCCGCAAAGTAAGTAATGTTCACTCTGGTGTATCCACGACATGCCAGAGTGTTTTAGAAACATTTGGTAGTGCCCATAGTCTCAGTGTACATGCTGTATCAGCATTTCTGATTTCAGCAAATCACAAGAAAGTTCATTAGAGTAGGTGCTGAAGAAATGCCTTTGTATGATGTGTGCTGAGTGAAGTCAGAACTGTATATCGTTTATCCTGCGTATTTGCAAACTTGATTTGGAGTTTACTGGTAGTCATGAGGAATTGCATGATCATGGAAGCTGTCAGTCCTTGCTAGTTTTATTTTTCTTTCTTTTTAAAAAAAACAAACTTAACTAGCCCCCCCAAAAGAGATCAATTTTGCTTTGGAGTGGGTCACCAGGGTGTGAAATTGTCTCCCTTACCATGTGAATCAAAGTTCATGTATAGATAAGATGTTCAGCTACTGAATCAGTTTCATGCAAGGCTCCATAATGGTGGGAACTATAACGCCCTAGTAAACTGTAAAAGTATAGGACATTGATTTTGTCCTGCAATATTGTCCACTGTGGCACAAAAATGATCGGACATAGATAGGTCTGCCTCTGTGATAAGACATTTCACAATTGAATTGGTCTATGACCAGTGTTCAACGTGGATATGAAGCTTTGCTTCAAGTTTCATGTCGCGTTTTCAGTTTTATTTTATTTCATTTGTTTATGCATACGTTTATTTATTTATTTATTTTTAATAGACTGTCAATGACGGAGTCAGAACTGGTGCTAGCGGAGCAGAAAGCCAATGACTACGGTTCCGTCATCAACCGTCTCAAACAGGAGATGGCGGAGCTGGCTGTCAAACACCAGAACGACCTCAGACAGGAGAAGGAGGTAATCTGATCTGTGCTTATTTGAATGGGGTTTGAAGCCTTTGTCTGTTGGGTGCAACAGTTGTTTCATTCATCATTCATTCCTAAATGCTCATTGCAAAGAGGGGGGGGGGGGGGGGGGGGGGGGGGTGGGGGGGGGGGGGCATCAGAGATGTCAGAATGTTTAATTTTATTTTTTGCAATCTTATCAATATTTTAACATGCCTATTTTGGGCAGCTCTTCCTGTATTAGCAGTGTAACGCTGAATTCTAGTGCACATGCTCTTATCTACTACATTCTTCATTCTGCTTTTTCAGGTGTTTATCTAAACATGTGCTCGATCACTTTGTTGGTTGTTTTAGGAGAGGGCCAATATGGAGATGAAATACCTGAAGGAGTTTTCAGATTTGCAAGAAAAGCACCTGCAAAGTACAAACAAGGTGAGTTTTAGATCATGTATACATTTGTGCATTACCCTCAAACTGAGATATTGTTTTAAAATATGTGACGCTACGCCACGAAATGAGTCGGAAGTTACATGCAGCTGAATAGTGCAACACCCGATTTTCCGACTGAGGTGGCTATTTTGTTTCATGGGGTACGTCATTTCAACAGATCATAACTTCAAAAATAATTATCCGATTTTAATCTGGTTTTCACCATTGGATTCAGCATTAAAAAACCTGTAAGATCATATCAAAACCTCAAAAACTTCAAAAAGTGACTTCAGACTCAAATCGTGGGGGGGGGGGGGGGGGGGGGGGGCGTCACATATGGTTTATACTGGGGTCGTTTGTTTGGAAATTACAACTGTTGCTTCCAGAAAGTATCACTGGACTCTGATGCTGATAACTATATGCATGTGCACGTTTGTAATGATGTGCCCATTGTCTGTTTTCAGCTCAACGATAGCAGTAGGTGTGTGCTGAAGTATGCATGTGTCACTACTGAGTTTCTTGCATGTGGTCATTTTTTTAAAATTTCTTTTAAAAACTAGTTTACTGAACCTTTGGGGAAATTCAGGCTGCTTCCCCCTGGGGAAGCACGTCGCCGCAGTGCAGCGCCACCCAGTACCTATCCTATTTTTCACATTTGCTGGCGGAGGAAAGCCAGATAACCTGGACAGAAACCCCAGATGAGCACCCCAGTAGCCAGGGAAAAAACCGGTATCACATATCACACATTCGACCTGGGATCGAACCCACGCTTCATTACTGTGACAGTGGTTACGGCCGTTCAGTAGCGTAGTGCGTAAGTCCGACGTGCTACTTATCAGACCCTGCTCACCCCTTTGTAGATTTCTGATTTTTTCCAGTGAGTAAATTTGGCAACATCATCAGAGGCCATGTTGGTTGTTTTTTTCTAGTTGGTTTTGTTGTTGTTGTTGTTGTTTTACTCTCGTTAGGAATTACGTTTGTCTGTGTATTTCACTTTCCCACCAGTGTGATGAACTTGACCGGAAGTGTCGGCAGCAGCAGGAGCAGGTGTTTGACCTCAAGGAACAAGTGACTCATCTCCAGTCTGAACTCAAACTCAAAGGCTCACAGTTTGAAGGTACTGGACTGGATAAATTCTGCAGCCTTGTAGTTATTTCATGATTGCCAAGCTAAGTAAATTTGTGTCATGACATTTGCTTTTGAGGATGCAAACAGACATTTAAAGTGAATATATGCTTTTTGTTGACTTTTTTCTGTGAGTTTGCAAAATATCACACAAACAGGAGGGGAGTGACAATAAGGAAATTTTTTAACACTTTCAGCCCTGCCGCCGTATCTCCTACGGTCTCGCAGACCCTAACAGTACTATGCGTGCATGTGACCGACTCTCATACGCTCTGCACAGTGGAAGATTCCCCTACAGGATGGATCCAATACTTCTTGAGAAATAGGGTTTTGTGTGCAAGAGCCCAGCTTTAGATCTAGCACACTTGAAAAACTCCCAGGCAGAGAGCGTTATCGTTATTGAGATTCCTTCAGGGCTGAAAGGGTTAATCCAGTCCTTGAAAATTTGAAGTGGTGAGGCTAAGTTGAAGTGCAAGAAGATCTGATATTTGCATTCATTTCTTGACAAGCTTTTAGACGTCCTATTCTTTTGTTTAAAAAACAGAGCGTCTTCAAGCAGAGAAGCAGCGCCATAAAGACATGATGAGGGACTTGGAGTCATCCAAAAACAAAGAAGTTAGTACCTTTTTTTTCCTCTTTGTTCTGTAGCCCTGTATCCAGATCCCTGTGTGCCTATATTCATACTGACAATGTAAATATGTCCATACAAAAGTCTAAAGAACAAAAAAAGAGGGGGGGGGGGGGGGAAGAGAGAGAGAGGGAATGAAAGAATGAGTGAACAAACAAATGAATGTTTTCTCACAATGATCTGATGTGCTTCTTGATACTCTTGGAGTTGATCATCCTAAGGACGGCGGCATCAGAACACATTTGCATTTAATGATTTTTTATTCTGCTTAGATCACTCACGTCAAGCAAGAGGCAGAGGAACTGGAGCGATCCCTGAGAGAACGGATCCAGAAGATGGAGTCTCACAGGCTTGAGCTGGAGGAAGAGATCTCACGTCTCAAGTCTAACAACTTGGTCGACAAACTCAACGCCGAGGAGCAGCTTCAGTCGTCCAAACAGCGAATCAAAGCAGAAGAGGTTTGCATGACATGGTGGCTGTTTGATATATAATGCTGGGTGCAGGATTATGGGCATGCTTGTGATATGGATTTTCCAGACGTGTTATTGAAACCATTGGCATTATTGACTATGCCAGAATTAGTGATGAGGTATTTGTCATAGTCAAGATAAAGGCAAGGCATTTGTTATAGTAGTTTTCTCACTCTTAAACTAGCAGAGCCTCGAGCTGCATCATTTCATCTTGGCCATTAGACATCTGTATATTGTATATAGAGCTGTCAGTGTTCCCTGTGGTTCGAAAATACACGTACAAGGGTCCTAGGGACCCTCTCGCCATAATTTTGAGGGTCCTTTTGTAAATTTTGAGGGTCCGTGGTCTCTTGGAAGTCTGAAAGTCAAAACCATTAAAATTTTGCTTTTGTTTTTTTCAAATTTATTCAAGAAGGAGAGGTATATGTGAATTGTAATGTGTCAGTTATAGCAAACTGGCAAAGCAAGGAACCCACATGCTTACCAAATAGAGCATTATAACTGGACAAAAAGTGTCCCAGAGCCAGTCAGATTCTGTCTGTTATGCACAATGGCTCAGCTGCAGTGTGATGCTGCAAGTGTCCATTGCTAGTTACACATCGCTTTTTGTTTATTGAGTCTCCAGGAGAGTTGGAAAAAATACTGTTTGTCACGGCGAGACAAGAAAACGTGCATCCTCTGTGATGTGCTGTCCCCAAATTTGTTCATCAATATAAGAGTTTTGTGCATATGAATACACACACCTGTGCATAATCGGGAACACTGGCTCTTATTGTCATTGAGATAGACTAACAAGGTGAATAGACACAACTGACCAAAATCTTTGAGGAGGAGTAAACGTCTTGCAGCCACAAATGGTTTTGTGTATGAATGCAGGAACAGCGCCACCGCCAGCTGGAAGAACGAGTGCGCGTGCTGCAGACGAGCAAGGATGAGCTACAGAGTCACTGTAACCAGCAGGCATCCCTGGTGTCGGAGCTGCAGAGCAAGAACAGCGGCCTCACGCTTGAAGTGGACAACCTCAAGCGTCGTCTGGAAGAGATGGGACAGGTGTGTGTGGTTCGCAGAAAAAGATAAAATATAAGAAAATGAATGCAATAGTGTAAGATAAGATATGACGTGAATAAATGAAATAGATACAATGAATACAGGTAAAAATAACATTTGAAAAAAAGAAAATATTCCAGAAACATGGTCATTTAGGTTGATCGTCCAATGTAGGATGGCTAAAAGTATTTTGATATTCATATGTGTATATTTGAATTGATTTGCCCATGCATGTTGATGGGTCTGTGTTACGGTGTGTGCATGTGTTCCTGCATGCATTTCTGCTGTGGAATGGCAAATGACAGTAAGTCTGTGATGTCATTTTAGGGGAAAAGGGATGATTTCAAGATGAAAGACATTGACACAATGGCTTTTCTCCTCAGATGATGTCAGTGGACTTGCTGTGTTTTGCCGTATACTCTGGGTATAAACTAGGGACTCAGAATCCTTTGCTGATTTTGAGCGTGCAGTTAGTGAGTGTGTGTGCACTATGTGTATCCTTCTTCATACTGCTGTACCACGTATTTGCACAAATGGTTCCAATGGATTGTCTCCCCTTGTTCCACATCCTGCCGCAACTTTTCATTATCACGTTTCCAGGAGCTAGCAGAGAAGAACAACTACACAATGGCGGAAGTGAACAAGGTGAAGGTCGAGCTGAACCAGACGTTGAGCAAGCTGGACGGGGAACGCTCGGTCCATTCTGAGCTGCGGGAGAAACTCGCTCAAGCCGATCGGGAACTATCTGGTAAGTGTTAAGCTGGACAAAGTGTTTTGAATTTTGCTGCAACTCAGGCTTGAGGTTCGAGCAGGTGTATTGTACAATGCCAAAATGACAGACAACATTGATTTTAACCCATCCTGTTAAAGGAAGAAATTGTAAAAATGTATTTTAATATGTTCTAAAGTGTTGTCATCTTTTCATTTTTATTTCTATTTGGTCTGGCTGTTTATGTATTCATTTCAATTTTGCACTGCTTCACCCACTTCACGGTGCGACTTTGGGGGTGCTTCCCTTGGTATGACACGTCTTATGATGTGGATGATTACATACACGGCCGGCACCACAAGGTGCCGTAGTTTCCTGGGCCCTGGTTAATGCCAGGATATTTATGACAGGAAAGCGTGGAACGCAGTCCCAAACCACACGGACCTCCATAGCACCATGTTACCATCATCATCATCTTCATCATCATGCATAATATAAAAAAAATTGCCCCAACTTCCGAGCCCTGCGTGGATTCCACCCATTACCAGGGAGGAACACCACTGGAGCCGGCAAAGAGTTGTGGCAGAAAAAAAAGAAGAAAAATTTGCACTGCCGATACTTCGATGAAACTGTAAAAACAGAGGGTTTTTTAAACCAGCGGCCGTTCCCACTGACAATTTATAGGTCAGATGCATGCCTCATGAAAAAAACAAGAATGTGGCTCCCAGGTTGGTGTATGCAACAGAAAAAAAAAAAAAAGCAATAATCAAACAGCATATCTGTTCATACAACTGTGTATAACCTGACTTGAACTCTGTCATGTATTCATTTTTACCTGAGATAAGGATTTCTGGCATTTGAAGTTATCTCGAGCGTGTGTAATTTTGCAGACCAGCTGTTGCGTCACAGACAAGCCATGGAGGAGAAGGACCGAGAACTGATTACCTTGCAAGAAAAGCTGCGAGCTCGTGGCCTTGAGATACAGCGAGCTCGAGAAGAAGAGGCACAGCGTGCACAGATGCTGCAATCAGCCATCATGTCCTATGTGTCCCGATCGCCAACCAAATAATGACGTGTACAGCCTTCCGGATCTTCAACACTCCACTTCAGCCGTCCATCATTCTTGTTGTCAGAGTATAAGACTTATCAAAATCATTCCATTCAGCCATCTTCACCGAGGAGTATATTTGCATGTAGTTGGTGTCCTTTCCTCTGATAACTACAGTTTAGGTTGTTGTCTTCTCTGAACAGAATCACTGCCCGGAGGTAAAGCATGAATCTTGAGAAATCCTAAAAAATCTGAATAAATTTTAGATATATCCAGTGTGTGTGGTGAGGCTGTGTTTCCTTGCAGAGTAGGTTTCTTTTTCATTAAATTCATACCCATGACTGCTTTGAGTGGATGGTGGAAATTGTGGAAGCAGCGCTTCTGCTTTGGTAAAATTTGCATTGTACCCTGGTAAAGTACAAAACGAGAGTAGCACCCTTTTCTTCAACGGTAATTGGACTTTTCTGTCTTTTTTTTTTCTTTCTCTCTCTCTCTCTCTATGCAAATCTTTATCTTACCTGGCTTTTGTGCCAGTACTGCATTGTGTACATGTGTATACCAGAATACTCACTGCCATAGCACAAAACTCAAGGCACTGGATTTTTTTTTTTTTTTTTTAATTATGAAGGAAAAAGGTTTATCCTTAAATAGATGTACCATGTGGTTTAGTCTTCTTGTTTCTTTCTTCTTCCTTTCTTTGTGTATCGTAGATAGGACAGGGGGCTGGACATCTGTGAACAGCAAGTAGCTTTTGAATATATTGGTTAACCCTCTCCACTTTCAGGAAGTGTATACTAGGACTTTACCTGAGTATATTCAGACGTAATCACCTTTTTTATGCAAGGTGGATGAGACTTCACACGTCTGTTGACTAGAAAACATAACCCAGGCATCGTACTGGACTTTACCACTGGATTGATTTTACTTTTTTTAAACTTCTTTTTTAAATCGCACATATTACCCTTGAATGATTGCCTGTCTGATCTCCCTCTGGTTATTTTTGAAAATAATATTGTTACATAATGTACTTCTTGAATCAGGTTATTTTTTTTAATCTGGCATCTCCAGTGGTCTCTGGCAATTGGGACCTGCATTTTTACACTGTACTCAAATGAACTTCCATTCCGTCCAGGTGAATTCACTGGGAAGATTCTTTTCTGGATACAGTGATACAACACATTTAGGGTTTTATGTATACACATGTTAAGTTACACTGAAGCTAAAATCTATAATAAATTGTAATGGTTGTAGCTTGTGTGTGTGTGTCTGTGTGTGTGTCTGTGTGTGTGTGTGTGTGTGTGTGTGTGTGTGACAGAGAGAGCGAGAGAGAGAGCAAGAGAGAGAGAGCTAAAAAAAAAGTTTTTTTTTTTTCCATATTTTATTTTTTAACAGAGCAATACAGTGCTCCACTTGAAACAAAAGACCTCACACACACAACACACACACACACACACACACACCTCAAAAAACCACAACACACACACACACACACACACACATTTTGGCACTCACTGTACATCAGCTGGTAAATGTGTAAGTACGGATGCCTGGCTATCGCATACAAGTGCTCATGTGCAGACTAGCTGTCATCTGATACAAAAGCAAAATGTTCAAAATTACAGCTGACTTCCCTGTACCCTCCATTTGGTAAGCAGATGTACAAGGTAACATTTAAATGAGGTATGTTTATGAAACAGAGTACAGATTGCACAAAGATTCAATTATAAGGATGAGCATTTAGTTCAAGTTGAAAGTCATCTCTAACAGCGCTCAAGGTGCTTACAGTGGTACAGTGTATAAAAATACAGTACAGTTGAACAGAGCACACACACACACACACACACACACACACACACACACACACTGCTGGTAATCCCTGAGGGCCAAATGAAACATGACTGTCAAAAATTCACGTGGGCATATTCCTCGTGGGAAAACCACTCAACCCTTTAATGGCCAGAGTAGACACTAAGTCATTCTGCAGCCCATCCAGGGCTGGTGAGAGCTAAGTCTGACCACCCCCTTTGCTTCCCTCTTCTATGGTTCGCGGCACACCATTACGTAACAGCACAGCCTAATTTTAGGAACAGCAGCTTCCAGCAGAGGGGCGGCAGCCAACAGCCGCGGACAGGCTGAAGCCAGTTGAGGGGGTGGTGGCAATAACTTAGTTTCCCCTGCTCACTGACCCACTCTCAGATTTACGCCAGTCAGCCCCCAACAGGCTTCTCAGGCACACTTTCTGCGTTGCAAGTTTGCGAAAAAAGACATGTTTTTCACAAGGGCTGGTGTGTGATGTGCATTTGTTTAGGATGTGTTGAATGCCTAGGAGGGCACGCTCCAGCCTTTAAATTAAAGTGCTTTATATTGGAGAGGAGCGACAAGATAAATATATTTTGAACTTCCTACAAGAAACTCGTCTGTGCTGAGAAATGGTTCTGATTTTGGCAGAAGCAGTCAGCAGCACTCGAAAATGATCATCATTACAATCAATCTTGGAACCAGTGCATGGCATCTGGCGACTCGTCTAGTCCGTTATCCAGAGGAAGGCATTGGGGGTGGCTCTTGTACAGTCCCTGATACTCCAAAACTCCCTCTGGGGCACAGATCCAGGGATCGGCTGTGACATTCTGCCAGGACCGCAGTTCTTCTTTCAAAGACGACAGAGTCCCCGCATATTTCGCATCATTAGCCACATTATGCAGCTCTTCAGGATCCTGGTTCAGGTCGTACAACTCCCATTGTGGGCGGTAATAGTACTGCTTCAGCGTTTTGTACCAAGGCAGTTGCTCTTGGTGCCTTGTGCGGTTCAAAATGTCTTGGAAAGTCGGTGACAGGTAAAAGTCTTGGTCAATTGGAAATGGCATTCTGAAGTTGAGGTTATGGATCAGTTTGAACTGTGCGGTTCTGACAACCCTCATGGGATAGTACATGGTGACCTCGTGGAGGTCGTGGCTGGCGTAAACTGTTCTGCGTTCCGGTGCAAGAGCCGATGGTGACTGGTTATCAAGCAGTGGTAGTAGTGAGTTGCCGGTCAGCTTGACTGGAGCTCCCTGTAGTTTGTAGCTGGGATAGTCCAGTCCGAACCACTCCAGAACTGTGGGCACAATGTCCAACAAACTGGCAAGAGCAGGTGTCTCCTGTAAGCAGTAGAAACGTCAGCAATTCAAGAACATTCTTTACTGAGACCTACAAAAGTGTGATCTAAGAAAAATGTTAAACCACACTGTATTTATTAAAGTTGTATACAAGCATAGTAGACGGTGTAACCTTCTTGTTCAAGACTCTCTTTCCATGAATGATGTTGACTGCACTTGTAACAATAAGTCCCCTGCTGAAGAGAAGGCTCAACGGCCTACAGCCAAATTTTTCGTTGCTTGTTTTGTTTTTCCTTTTACAGTTTTGAACTTCTACAAGCATATTACATGTACACTGGGACAAGTGCTAAAGTGCAATGCTGAACTCTGCACGCCCACAGCAAAGACCACAAACTCACTATTCGAAATGTCTATGGGTAAACACACACACACACACACACACAAACACACACAAACTAGACGGACAGATGACGGCCGTGTATGTGTGTACAGTATGCATCATGTGGAACGGCCTGCCAACACACAGCACTCAAACATCACACTACATGAATATCACTGTCCTTTTCATCAATGTTGTTTTCATACAACTTTATCTTGAAAGAACACCCACCTGGCCCCAAGATTCTGCGTGCAGAGGAGAGGACACCAACATGGGTTCTGCCATGCCAGGATCAAAAAGGTTGGTGCGGCCATTAGGAAAAGGGATGCCATTATCTGATGAGTAGATGACCAGTGTATCGTCCAGGTGGCCAGCCAATTTCAGTTCTTCAAGTATCACTCCGATACCTGCCGTAGAAATACACTGTATACACGTGTAGGCCATTAAGTCAAATAGGGTGCAGGGTGTAGTTTTAGTGGATGAGGAATATCCATGTCAGTTTTGTTTCAGGGGTTTGTTGTTGTTTTCACTATTTGCATTATTGCTTCATTGTTTGCTTGTCGAATCAACTGTCATTACCTACGGGAAAAACACAAGTATTTTGTATTTTGAATTGAACTGAATGGTTTTTCTCATATTGTGATGAATCGGAAGCTCTAGATGTACGTTAAATGAATAGTTTTGCAAACAAACAACACATCACTGAGTTTTCATTGTACAGTCAAGTCTAGCACACAGCTTGTACATTCACATTAGTCAATTCACACACACACACACACACACACACACACACACACACACACACACACACACACACACACAAAACAAGCACAAAGAAAATTTTATTAAGCTGCAAACTGTGGCTACTCAAGCCTTGAACTCATGCACAGGTGTGTCAGAGCACACTCCTACATGATCCAGCTTAATGTATGCAATACACTATATCCCAGTCTTGCTTACGAAACACCTTTAATTGATGTACACCATTTGCTGCTAAAGAGGTGGGGTCTATTGATTCACAACAGCTGCTGACAAAGCAATATCTGTGTTTGATTAGTACACAAACTGTACCTTGGTCAAGACGACCGATGGTAAGGAGCATTCATTCAATTTTTTTTTTTTTTTTTTGTCCCAAGTGTCTGGAACTGATTGCCACGCTGTCCCAGTGTAAATCACATCTTAGCACCTTTCTTTCATGTCAGGCCTTTGGCAGTTAGCTTTTGTCGATTTGTTCTTTTTCTTATACGAGCACCTATCAGCATGTTTAGAATGGAAATCATGTGTGTGTGTGTGTGTGTGTGTGTGTGTGTGTGTGTGTGTGTGTGTGTGTGTGTTTGTGTGTGTGTATGTGTGTGTGTGTGTGTATGTGTATAAACTTGTTTGATTGCTTTTGTGTATGTGTGTTTGATTTGGGATTTTTTTAAATCAGCGCAGTGTTTCCTTTTGTATTTGGAGATTGGCACTTTGTAAGAACTATGTATTACATGGACAATTTCCATTACACATTTCCCCTTCTATGTTATATTCAACATGATTACTGTGCGGCGTTACACACTGTACCTTGATCAAGACGACTGATTGTAGTGTACTGTGCGGCTATGTCCTGTCTGGCTGCTGGTGTATCCTGCACAAAGTATGGCACCTTCACCTGAGCAGGGTCATACTTGACCGGTTTCCAGTCTGGAATAACACCCATCCCTGGCTCACCATTGCCAAACTTCTCGCAGAACGCACCGTACTGTGGGTGGGTGCTTCCACAGCGATGCGGATCATGGAAGCCGATGTAGAGAAAGAAAGGCCTGAAATGAAGACGTGGTTGTGGGAATGAGTTAATGCCTCTATAAAGCATGTGACACAATGGAAGCCTCTATGTTCATACCACTGCTGAGATGGAAAAAACTTCCGCTTTCGAAGCTCTAAGGCTGTTTGCCGGATAGAAGGAAGTTTCATTTGGACATTGCAACCGTTTTCGTGACTTTGTGGCTTCTAACATTAGAGATTCTTGAACAGACTGGGACTGGACAATTAAGCTTCTAATAATAGCCACCGGTCAGTGCTGTAATAATAATAATAATAATAATAATAGAATATTTATATAGCGCCTAACCTTATCTAGATTTTGCTGGAATGGGCCCGTTTCTTGATTTAAAACAAAAAACAACAGAAAATTTAACCCTAGAGCTAGTTTATAGTTCGAGGTTAGACTCTAACCCGGGGCTAAAAGCCCTGACCTCGACTAGTACATACGGGCCCTGGTCTTGCTACAAACAGAATATTCCGGACTACCTATATCAGTATATGGCTTTTTCAGCATGACAAACTACTGCAGCCAGACCGGGCTAACTGTAATTAACCATGCTGACATCACACACACACACACACACACACACACACACACACACACACACACACACACACACACACAAATACTGGTACTCGATGTCTATGTACCTGTTATCGGAGGCATTGTTTAAGAAGTCTCGAGCGTACTGTCGCATAAATGTGATGTTTCGCCCGACTTGCAGAATGGAATGGTTTTCTTCTGTCTCGGCAAAGTCAAACGGATACACGTACTCTGGGCCAACATGTTTCTTGCCAATGATACCTTGAAAACAGAAAGAATCATACCATGAAAACAAACATCCCTTTGTACTACCAACTGCACGTCCGTGAACATCTGCATGCAAAGCTGACTGACTGCAGCCATCTCCAGTTCAATGAAAGCAGCCAAAATAATAACCAAGTTTCTTATGAAAAAAGTAATAAATACAACGACCCAGACATTCAGGAATGCTTACTGACAATTAGAGTGTCTAAATACAGCAATTCAAATTAGACAAATAATCTCCAGCCGCAATATTTACTTTAAAAATATCAAAGATATCAGTTCTTCATAAAGTAGCTCAAACAGTTTGTTTAAAAAAAAAATCGACTGTATTTTCAAGGATTCAATTTTTTGACAGTAAGTCCATGATGTCATGTTAAGGGAAAAGGGAAGATTTCAAGTTGAAAGCCATTGACGTGATGGCGTTTTTTTTCTCAAATGACGTCAATGGACGTACTGTGTTCTGCCATTACACGGAAGTGATGCCCATATTACTTTCAAACCTATTCTTCTCAAAGGGACAAGCAACCACAACAAACAAGGAAAGCATTGATAGCTGACACCTTGAAAACTACGGACATAAATATCTAGCATTACATTTAGAATGCACGTGTTGGACAGGTGCAGGTGTAAGTTACATGCCAGACAAGGGCTGTCAGTTTTATGGGCAGGAAACGTGAGAAGATGAGGTGATGGAGGGATTAAAGGGAACGGGAAACAAATTGTGCGTGTGCAAGAGGGTGTGCATCTGCAGTTGTGTGTGTGTGTGTGTGTGAATGTGTAAGAGAGACAGAGACAGAGAGAGAGAGACAGAGACAGAGAGAGTGAGAGAGTTATTCTGGGGCTTAGAGCAGGAAGTAAGGTGGGAAACAAACATGGGTTGGTATATGTCAGTAAGTACATGTATTATATCATGTGATGAGGGTGTGCATTGCTCAGGCAGTCAACACTTTTCACCTTAGAAAAAGGGACCCTTTTGTCTATTATTCTCTTTCTTAGGAGAGATGCGCCCACAAGTAAAAACCCTCCTGGGATAACATGGGGAACCAGGATAGCCGAATGGTTGGACTCTCAATGCTCGGGTTGTGAGTTTGAATCCCGGCTGGGGCCAAATATTTGTGCTGGCCTTTTTCTCATTGCCCCGTCTTTGATATCACCCTTACGTGGTGGAAAAGGACGTTAAATTCCTAAACATCCACGCACCCACCCATCCACCCTTCTGGGACAACATACAGAAGTGGTGACAAACTTGTCTTCAAGAACAAATCTGCACAAACCTGTGCGTATGCCGTGACTATGAAGAATAAGGGGAAGACTGCGGACACCATCAAAGGAGTTGAAGTGGTGCACCCCCTGATGCAAACCGTACATCCCATTCTGATGCTGTGGCAGCCCAGACAGAATTGTTGACCTGAAATCGGAAATACAAAATCAAGGCTTAAAATGATCCATGATCTGAAAGTAGGAAAAGTGTGTAGCGTTTATAGCAAATGGAATTTACAAAGATTTTTAGAATTAGACTATACAGGCTGGGGAATTGCTGAGGAAAAAAAAGGACAGAAGCCTAGGCTGGGGTGCAGAGGCAGTGCCCTGCTGGGGGAACACAGGGGCAATGCCCCACTTAAGAGCACACATTTTAGCATTTCTAAAGGCATCTCCTGGCACCCGAAAGTAAAATACTGCCTTGCTACTGACACGCAAGTCTTCAAAAATGAAGTTAGACTGTCCCATATGGCATAACATGTATCACGATATTGTGTGCAACCTTTTTTTCCTTTTCTTTGGCTGAAACTTTGATTTTTTGGCTGAAAGGATAGGAAATCTGGCTGAAAATTGCCAAATGACTGAAAATTCCCCAGCCTGACTATAATCTGTGGGATTTGGCACATTTTGGGTATCATTTTAGGTGCTGCAGAGGACAAGGAAACACAGTTGTGGAGGTGGAGGAGGGGGGGGGATTTTTTAGCCAAAGTGAAACAGTATCTGATGTACCATATATTGTCATCAACAATGCTGTATGCTACGTACCCTGCAGCAACTAACATTGAATGTGGAGTGTAAAATATCGGCTAACAAGTCAGGTATTGTGTTCTGCAAAGTCTGGTAAAAACGTCCGCTACAAACTTGAAACTGGGATGCTATTCATGCACATACAGTGTTTAACTGAGTTAGCTGCGTTTAGATTTAAATAGGCATTTAACTCTGGTCTTGCTGAGAACCGAATACTTCTGACTACCTCTATGGCTTTTTCAGCATACGACAAATTATCCCAGTATCGCTCCCATGTGTGTGTGTGTGTGAAAAACATATGTACTGGTATGCAAGGGGTGTGTGTGTGTGTGTGTGTGTGTGTGTGTGTGTGTGTGTGTGTGTGTGTGTGTGTGTGTGTGTGTGTGTGTGTGAGTTCACTTCACAAGACTTTCATTTGTGTGTGTATGAAGTTGAAGTTTTCCAGTTATTATTATGTCTTATTATTGTGTTTCATGGTCGCCTATAATTTCCCTTCAGGGATTAATAAAGTAATTTGAATTTTTTTAAATGTTTTTAATTAATTCTGCAAGACCATGGTCAAGAATACAAAAAAACTTATCATCCAAACTTCATTTGAAATCTAAACGTGATGAACCTAGTGAAACGCTCTTCCTAAATACCATCCGTGGTCCTGGTGGAGACAGCAAGTCTCAAAGGCCATGCAGTGTCACTACGTAGGTACACATACTTATCTTGCAGCTATACTTCAACCTCTCCCAACTATCAGCTCCCCAATCCTCCAAAATCCCAATAGCAAGTGCCCCAACCTCCCTACACACTAAGCCACGCAATAGTCATAAATCTCTCCTTTGTAATGAGATTTCAAACTTTACCTAGTGTCCCATGGTCATAGGCCTTCTACATCACCGCTGACAGGGTACACCACGTGTGGTATCATCAAATCTATGTAACCATTTCAGCTTAAGTGTGGACTTCGAGATTTGGGCGGTCGGTGGTCTAGTGGTTAAGAGACTTGTCACCAATGCGAGAGGTCAGGGGTTCGAGTCCCACTCGGGACAAAGAATTTTTCCTTCTCGTATGTGGCACCGATCATTCGGGCCGATCGTCGGGGGTTCTCTCCGGGTACTCCGGCTTCCTCCCCCTCTGCTTCTGAAATGTTCAGCCCACCAAATTTGAAAAATAAATGCAATTCTAAATCCCGAAACTTAAATAGCTGAGCTGACCCTTCGCACCACGTGATTGTAATGTGTTTATGTCCAGTGTGTGAGAGAATGCGTGTCATTCACGTGAGCGTGCGTGTTGGGTTCAGTTCGCGGCGCTTTTAGCCGATTCATGACATTGGGTAAAGCGCCTATACAATACTCATTATTATTATTATACTGTGTGCTGAAATAAATGTGTGTCTATATACTGCTATGTTTACCTGGTATACTCTCCTTGCAAATACCCCATTTTCTCTGTAACAATGATGGACACACCTACTTTGAGTTACCACATTATTTGTACATTTATGGGTCTTAAACAAAATGGATGGCCATATTTCCAGTTCAGAAGTTTGACAATCATTCTCACTAGCAGTGTTCCCTGCGATTCAAAAACACAAGAGTCCTTGGGACCCTCTCTTCATATTTTTGAGGGTCCTTTTGTAAATTTGGAGAGTCCATACATCAGATTCTGTCTGTATTGTACAATTGCTTGGCAACTGCAATGCTGCAAGTGTCCGCTGCTGGTTACAGATCACTTTTTGTTCATAGGGTTTCCAAGAGAGACTCGGAGAAATACTGTTTTGTCAGGGTGAGACTTAAACCGTGCGTCCCCTGTGTCGCACTGTTCTCAAATCTGTGCGTCAGTTTAAGAGTTTTGTGCGTACAAATACGCACACCTGTGCGTAAATGGGAACACTACATAAGTGTGTAAAACAAGCAAGCACTCATCTCCACATCCTAGTAATGAGTCAGTAAAAATTGTCTTCTGGCTGATAAATGGCCACCTTATTTCAAACCAGCATAATGAACATTGATGCCGCAGAACTGAGAGCAGTCATCATCAACACTTTTGAATCGGAGTAGCACCAGAAAAAACCCTGTCCATTTTGTTTACCACCAGTGATCTTGTGTATTGTAGGGCATATCAGTCTCTCTCACTAGTCTCAGCTTATGAGATACACACATGATGGTGTCAGCGATCGTCAAATGTGTCAGGACCATGGTAGCCATT
The DNA here is from genome assembly GCA_018292915.2 of Batillaria attramentaria. NCBI lineage: Eukaryota > Metazoa > Mollusca > Gastropoda > Batillariidae > Batillaria > Batillaria attramentaria. Next base: position 1,349,144 of record JACVVK020000031.1, on the reverse strand, counting down.
CGGTCTACCACCCTGAACAAAACTGGTAGCCCGAAAAAAATTCTGGAAGCCGGAGTGGCTGCTAGGTTCTGATTCATCTCAGAATTCCTGCTCGCCATTCGGGCTACCGCTACCGGAGCTTTCACTCGCCCGACGGTAAATTTGGTAGCGAAAGCGAGCGGGCGAGCGCATTTGACGATCGCTGTGGTGTGTATAGACATCTGAAAAAGTTATATGCATGTGCACACAGCCATAGAACCCGTAAGCAGTGCTTATAAATCATTTGATACTGACACACACCTGCTTGGGGAGCAGCTGCTGACAGAAGTAAAGGCATTCCTGAAGATAATGCTTCGTGCGGCCAGCTGGTTAAGGTGTGGTGTGCGGCACACGCTGTTGTTGTACACCTGAGTTTCAAAGCCTGCATCATCGCCTGAACAAAGCACGGACAATCAGCATTAGATGCACTTGGCCACACCCGTTTTCCAATCACACACACACACACACACACACACACACACACACACACACACACACACACACACACACACACACACACACGCGCGCGCCGCGCGCAAACAAAATTCAAGAACTCAACAACAACAGATCTACGGTCATGTGTTTCCTTGTAACTGAAATTCACTGTTCATCAGAATGAAAAGGACTGCCAGTGTGTTAGCCAAAACATCAAAGTTCTTAAACTTGTTTAAAAATAAAAGACAACGGATTTATTCAAATTTTCCCCTAAGAAGCCTTCATCTTGGGGGGGGGGGGAGAACCAATAGCACTACTTATCTTCTTAAGTTCATGGTTCTGATCTTATACACTAAGTTGTCAAGAAGAAAACTGCAGATTCAGTGCCCTGGTGAACAGAGCTGGGATGTCAACAGATTAAGTCTTGACTGAGAAATATGTTTTCCAAACACTGTCATGGCATACTGCCTCAAGTGGAAGTTGCTCAGACTTCATGCGCGGAACAAAAGAATCTGTGTGTGTGTGTGTGTGTGTGTGTGTGTGTGTGTGTGTGTGTGTGTGTGTGCAGGGATGGGGAGAGGGTAGAATTAAACATAGGTGTGGGGGGTATGTGTATATCTGTAAGCAGACAGATAATGGTTAGTTCTAAAACTGAGGACAGAGACAACGTCCCAGCTCTACCTGTGTGTCACATATCCCTACACACAGCTTTTTTAGGACAGTTAATGTCAGTTATTCTTATAGGTCCTATTCATAATGTGCAAATATGGCGCAGAGCAAAATGGCCTCTTTGTCTGCCTCCCCATTCACTACTGTGCCTCTTCGTTCACCACAATAGAAGAACGTAATCTCCGTTATCTGGCCAACTCTTACTGGAGTTCACTATATATGGTTAGATACACACATGTATACTGATCAGATGGTATAACAAACATAATATTATACTGACATCCACATGAAAAACCCATCCATTTAAGTGGACATACCTCCACATACTACTACCATGCAGTACCTTAAAAGATGTCCCCTTGAATACGATTCACCATGTCAGCAAAAACCAAAGGTGCTTGCATTGCATATATAACTGGTACAAAGCTGGGTCTCTTACACTTAAGCTGTATATGCAGCCACACTTGAGCTAAACCTTGATTTCGTTTACATTTTCTTTCATCAGTGTTTTGTTAATTTATGCTTATAGTCATTTGTACGGCGATCTCACCCTAAACATCTAGGTGGTACACAAGCACCTTAGGTGGGGATGGGGGATGGGGGATTGGTGGATGGGGACCTCAGTGCAGAGACATAGATAAATCTTATCTATGTCTCTGCTCAGTGTAGAGAAAATGTGGCTCCAGGTCCGGTTCTGTCCAAAACGATGGTCTTGTTTGTAGGTCCTGGTGTCTTGAGTATTTGAGATTAATAAAAAATAAAAGACATGTTACTGCACGAGAAGAAATCACTGAACCCCCAATATAAACGCACCAATAATAACCAGCACATTTCTCTTGCCCCGGCTGTCCACGGCGCTTGGACTTTGTCGTCTGCTCCATGGGACCTGTGTCCATACAAGTCCGCACTGGGCTATCAACGCGAGGAAAAATCCAATCTGTCCGTGTGCGGCGTTCATCGTGGATGACTGTACTGATATCAGTAGTGGTTACGTCTTGCAGTTCAACCGTTATCACAAAATTGTCTGCCACTGACAACACACCAAGCCTGCTTTGCCAGCACTAGTTCACATGACTGACATGTGACCCAATATTTCCGCTTCTGGAACCGTTCAAAATCTGGAACTGGGAAAGAACTGGCAGAAACACACTTGCATCAATTAATGGCAGAGGTGAGTAACTGTTTTCCTATTCAGTACATTTGCTATGTTTCAAAATTCACTCCAAACATTTCTCTGTGTCATTTGTTGGCTCGGGGAAGGTTTTTGCCCAAAGGGGATATGGAGCTCTTTAAGAGAGAAGATAAGGTTTAGTCCTATGTCATGTGCCTATCCAAACAATGGAAGTACCTGCCTAAAGATGTACGGAAGCTTTAGAAAGGTAATATGTAATTTATTCACTCATTTTCACAGATATATGAATAAGAAAATACCGAGTTATGTGTTTGCATTTATTCAATGCTGGAAAAGCCCGCGAATAACAATACGTATCTCCAAATACTACCGGGAATCAATTCGGGCCAAAATGTCGTCTGCTATCACACTTTCACTGCCCTCTCCCTTTGACTATTTCTACTTTTACTTTTAGCATCCAGCTTGTAAGGGCATCACCTCTCTACCTCTCTCTCTCTCTCTCTCTCTGTGTGTGTCACTGTGTGTGTGTGAACACGAACCAACCTCTAGTACTTGTCCTTATTCCCATATCAGCCCTTCCAAATCTTACACACACACACACACACACACACACACACACTTTTGTTTTAGTAAACATGAAAATGAAATCGAACCTAGCAGTAGCACCAACCCCAGCCCTAATACTAAACCACCATGACTATCCAGCAGTAAACATCCTCAGCCTGGTTTACTGACTCAAAAGCTTTGGGGATTTAGAACCTTTTTCGACCTGCATGCTCAACGTTCACTTTACCCTCGATGTCCATGCAGAGGGCCAAGTCTCAAAAGTATACATATGTATATATGCTACCACACGGTCATGCGGAAATGTCTAGTGTCTGACATGCAAGTTGGCGAATGGTTAACCTTATGTACATCGGCCTTACCAGTCCATTTGTTTCTTAGATATATTTCTTTTTTATCTTTAGTGTTCTGAATCTGACTATAGATTTCCGTGTGTTGAAGTATCCCCTGGTCAGAAACTATTGTCTACTAGATTTATCAATATCTTTTAGTTTACGTGTCAGATTTCTGTAATTTGAAAATCTTATTGTCTTAGATTATTTGCTGGCGATTACTGGAGGGATGTGAATACAGTACATCATACTTCATAGTACATTGCATGGTCATAAGTATAAATTAAGTTTTGTGTCTGGGGTCATTGTAAGTCGCATTCAATTTTTATGACTAATCTTCCACAGGAACCACATTATGTTTACTTCACTAGTGAGACGAGTAGTTTACTGGGCTGACAGTAACGGACAAGCTCGAGCAGCTACACTATTCCATTCACACAGCAAACAAGGAACATATGTTTCACCATCACGTGTAGCAAAGTATTGATTGCTAAAAAAAAATTAAAAAAAATGTGTTTCATGTTCATGCATGCATAAATACATGTAGAAAACAAAAATTAGTTTTGTATTCGGAATAGGAGGTCTGTATTTCATTTACCTTGTTATGTTTTGTGTCACTGTCAGGAAGCATTGTCTGTAACAATATTTGTGCATGCATGTGATTGTCAAAGAGGCTGAAAAGGCTGCTGTACGTCATATAGTGTTGGTAATGTGGTATGCTGCATGCATACCATGTCTCAAGCAGCAGGTTTCCAGATCTCAGCAAACAAGCCACATGTTGGTTGGCTGTTTAGGGGTTTAACATCCTTTTCCACTGCACAAGGGTGATATCAGTCGTGGCAACAAGGAAAGAGCCCGCACAAATTTGATAGATTTGAATTCATAACCCCAGGCATTGACAGTAATATGGTAGTGACGAATTCTGCAAATAAGTCATAATGTACACTGTAGTGTAACTGGTATGGTATGGCATTTAGACTAAGGGAATGAAATGTTTATGGGTGTGGGAATCACCTAGTTTATTGTTATTGTACCACCCTCTCCACAGACTCAAAGCAAACTGCCAATGAACTGCCTGTGCAACAGATGGGACAAATCATACATGTATGTATACATACATGTACATGTATTATACACAGAGAAAGCTCATCTTGTTTCTTCATTTGACTTACAAATGACAAAAGCTGTGGCACTACAGAGTGATTTTGAATAAGCTTACATGTTGCCCATCATTTGAAAAGATGTACAATACACACGCTATTTGCAGGTCAGCATCAAAGATGATAGTGTTTAAAATATTACTAAAAGCTAGAACACTATCATGGCAAACATCATAGTGTACATCCTGGCAAAGTGACAACTGGATCTGGCTGCAATTTCAGTCATTTGCATGATTGTACAATGTGTTACTTTGAGCACATTAGTACTACATGTACAGCATTATGCTTTTGGTCAATGGCAAAGAATACACTTTTTTCAGTTTAGTTCAAGAAAACTTCATTGATCCCTTTTGAGCAGTTTTATTGGGATACTGGACAGGCATAAGACAGTAAAAATTTATAGTAAGGATTCGTAAAATGCTTTTTAGAATATATCCTTATTGGTATTACCATGGATATATAAATAATTATAAATTATAATAAAAATTCTATCAGTTAATTCAATATTTGGCATGTAAAACTGCTTCACAAAAGTACAAAAATATAATTTTCTTAACTATAACTAGACAAAGTCCTTAAGGATTTTTGGACTAAAGGAGCGCATCTTGTCATAAACACTCAGTTTGCATAGTTCACACTGTAAGGCTGTATCAGACGAACAAACATAGCTAAGCTCATTAGTATAGTTCGCCTGCTTACAGTAATGCTGAGTTTGGTGTAGGGTTGCGGTTACCTTGGGGTAATGGTGCAATTGATATGTCGTTTAGAAGGTCGTGGTGTGTTTTATAAGAGGTGCAAATGCCACAAGGTGGCGAACTACTAGTATACCAACGCAGCGTTATTAACATGGGAATCATCAGAATCAGGCTTCTTCAGTTTATGTAGGCGTCAAGTCACCGAAGTACACTGTAGTTTATCCCAGCGATCCATACAGGCGACCTATACATTTCAAGCTGTCAAAGCATGTATGGACATTTGGACTTTAAAGATTTTCAGTCAGTGCTCGGATATCGATCAGCTCAGCTGTGTCGCCCGCTGGAGTCACTGTTTGTCAGCCACACTTTGGCGGTTAGACACCTTGCAGCTGGTCCCTATCCCCATCTCAACATTGATTTTCCGCCCCCCGCCTCTATGTCAGTCCTACACCACTACTCTACTTTAGTCCCTCTAACGGTCACAATCACCTCCACGACATGTGGAATCAGCTGTTGCTTGGACCTCCCTGATGATCAGTCGCAACGAGCCAGACCCTTCACAGAACATCATTAGCCGTTACGGACGAGTGGCGCATACGTTACCTTGTGGTTGGCCTTCTGGTCAGCTACTGTTTCTGCGAAGGCAAGACTGTTTACACGGGTAACTTGAAGTTCAAGATCAGCCAGCCGTCTTTCACCCGGGTGCGAAAAGAATTCGTTTGACACGGCTCAGTTTTGTAACACGCAGGCTTGAAAGTGTCAATACTTGAGTTGCCACGTGGGACAATCGTGTCCCGCTACACATGTGTAGCCGGTGTTGTAGTAGTTATGATCGCATCGACAACGGCGCGGGTACACACGTGTGTTGTTGCTGTTGTGCTGCTGCGCGGCGGAGAGGGGATTGATGTCCGCAGCAGCTGTAGCGGTGGAACTAGAGGAGCTGGAGGGATCTCGGCGTTCAATATCTGAGGTGGGTAGTACGTGTACAGATTAGAACTGTATCTGTGGTGATTTACGCGGCACGCTTGTTGACACTTCAGGGGTACAAATACTATGGCGTAACCGCCGCCAAGTGCACCCTCCCACCGTGATCACGTCGCGGTTTCAGTATCTTTTGCGGTTTTGGCACGGCCGCCGGTACCGCCGGGACGCTCCGCGTGATCCGGCAATTGAGAAACGGTGCTTCGGGCACATCCGCTAATAATTAGTGCTAATCAGTCACTAATGGATACACTGTATATATTGAAAGGTTGGTCTTACATACATAAGCTAGATCTTCCCTATACCGGCCGTCTAATTCAGTCAGTGTAAAGTTTGCGGTGCCGCAGAGCAGCCTTCCGCGGGAAGACATCTGTACGGCTGATGTCTAGTACCGACTCAGTGGCAGTAGTACACTAGCACCCCTGTAATCAGTGCAGCCGGCTAGCGGTGCAGTAGTGGAACTGACTCTGTAACTGACGTAAGTCGGTTGTAACATCGTACCGCCGTCTTTGTGCGACGCTGGCCTGCCCGTGTGCATGAAAGTGCATTGCTAAGTCAGCTGAGACTGACGTGGCTGCTACCATTGAATTTGAAAGACTCGAGATCGCTACGCTATTTAAGTCTTTGCTACCGTTGAACGTCAAAGTTTTTTTCAGAACGGCACCGCAATGTCGCCTGTCAATAATATTGAATAGATTTTATTTCTCTCGCTTGAGGCCACGATGCCGGCGCGCCCGCCCTGTCGAACTTAAAAATGAAATGCCCGTGCAGCTTGACGGCACATATTATCTGAACCGCTTCGCCGACGTGACTTCAGAAACGGGTCATGCCAGTGGTTACTGACACAATTGACGTAATCGACTGTTACCGTCGTAGAGTCACAGTGACACACTGACTTCACTTGGAAGTTTTAACAAGTTTTAACTGAATAAATATTAAAGTGCACTGGAATGCTATCGCCTATAATTATGTGTCGTGCTGCAGGGGCGTAGGAACCACGGGGGCCCTGGGGGCCCAGGCCCCCGTTCGATTTTTGGAAGGGGGGCGCGAATATCTTTGGGCCCCCCTTGCTTTTGTGAAGAGGAGAGGGGGCCCACCAGTGGTGTCCCCCCCCCCCCCCCCCCCCGCTGCTGTCGCAGGACAAAATCCTTGGCAGTCAACACACACACACACACACACACACACACACACACACACACACACACACACACACACACACACACACACACACACCCTTCTTCACCACGGCCGTATGGCTCTCTCGACTTAGTGGGCCCCCCTTCCTCTCAGCATCTTCCTACGCGCCTGGTGCATACGTTACTTGGCGTAAATTTGGCATGACCATGGAGCTAGGGAGAACCGTAATGGTGACAATACTTGTGAACACGATAAAATCGTCCCTCCGCGTGTCGCATTACGACATTAAACAACAGCGTACGTAATCTGATCTGTCCTCAGCCAGTATAACAAGTAGCTGCACACAACCTTTACAATACCTGAAAAGGAGAACGCCGTAATTATTCAGCAAGTTCACGGTCGAGTTGGTCCAGTCTCAGTTGTAACTGAAGGCCGGTTATGTACGTCAAGGAAAAAAAAAAATCCAATTAACGAAACGCCGGAGTCTATATCTCCTGTCGCCAAAGGAGATACAAACTCACTACTGGGAAAAAAAAACAAAAAAAAAAAAACAACTTTTGTGGTGCACTCAATTTTCAGTTTCCCTCGACGTCAACATGATGCCACTGGCAGATACTAAAAGCCGGGTACAGCAGATTTGAAACCACGATACTTGAAACTCAATAAAAAATGAATCATCTACATGGTCTAAACCTGCTTTGTGTCAGTGTCATCAAACCGAGTCGTGATGCATTACCTGCTTTGTGTCAGTGTCGTGCAGGAAGTTGAGATGCATCCCCGAAGATGTAATGATATAAAGATGCATTTCTTAGAGAGCATCAGGGTCGTAATCGACACCGTGGGAAGAGTCTCGATTCTTTGTTTCGCAGTCTCGTGATTTTACCCCTTTTTTTGGTAACTGAGAGACGGGCGAAAACAACCTGAATAAGGAACATGTTTGCGTTTCTTTACTGGCAATTATTCTTTATTCATACTGGCGGTCAGGTTTCTGGTTTGCCGTTTCTGCAACAAAGACATCACTGAGGGAAAACTAACATGAATAAAGAACACCTTTCGCTGCCTTGGCCTAGTCCAGATACCTGAAAGGGTTGTACCCCCCCCCCCCCCACCCCCCGGCTCATTCACTTACAAGCAACACTGTTTGTAGTCAGATGCTCCACGTCCATCTTTCGAAGAAGAGTAGGATGTGACCGGTGGCGTGGAATACAGGCGCTTGACTGCAGCAGACTTTGGTACTTCATCCTCCAACATTGCGGTGCCTTGAGCGTCCCAGAAGAGCCGGATGTGTACATATGCGCCTCTAGTAATACCATATATCATACCATACCATACCGTTGAAACTTCTCCATCACAAATTACTTTATGTTGTATCGATAATCCCTGTGGACACTTACCATACCATACCCATACCATACCATACCATACCATACCATACCATACCATGCCCACCTCTGCTTCTTTAGCTGCTTCAGGTCGTTAGTGTTCTCGTGAGATACGCACTCGCGGTTGCCCCCCTATCTCAGTGGTGGCGTAGGCCTTTAACTAGCACTGATCGGGTTCCAAAAAGTCTACTTTCTGACCTGCTGTGCTGATTCGCGATTTCGTTCGCGTGCCACTGCGGCGACCCCCATGTTAGAAAAAGGTCGAGTCATGCTGACTTGGTTGACAGAAGTCGTAACTCTCGTAGAGTTACTGCTGACACACTAATGTAACTTGAAATTTGAAACTGGCAAAATACCTCCGTTGAAACTTCTCCATCAGAAATTAATTACTTCATGTTGTACCGGTAATCCCTGTGACAAATTTGTGGATTTGCCTTGGTGGGGTGGGGGGAGGCGGGGGGGGGGGGTGTGTGACATGCGAGACGAATACCCAAGCACAAATTACTTCCGGGCACGTGCAGTTAAGAACCGGATTAAGCCTCTCTGAGCCAGGGCGCGTTATGCATACGCATAATGTGCCTCGGGTCGATGCAGCTTAAAGCCGGACTAACCCTGGGGGCCGGGTAGTTCATCTTGCATGTCACATCGAGCTGGTAGAGCGGCCGGTCGTGAGTTCGATTCCCAGCTGTGAGCTAAAGAGTTGTCCTGGCTTTAACCGCGTTGCCGTGTCTTTGATACCAGTTTGTGGCAAAAAAGGGCATAAAAAAACGCGAACAACCAATAAATTGATTTGCCATTTGTTGTTCTGTCAGCTTCTCTGCAGCAGATACACTGTTTTTACAATGTAACAGGTGCGAGTTTCAGTCAGTAACAGGTGGCTGTGGATGCAATGGAGGGAAAGCGTGGTGTTGTGAGGTTGTGTGTTTAATAATACACGCAACAGTGGGCCGCTTGTTAACTCCCTGCCCACTATATGATATGAACGTTAAAGAGAACAAGCCACTGCACACCAGTAGGAGCCACTTCAAGCCACTATTACGCAAGACGTGGGCCTTCCCCGCCGCTAGGCCCTAGACCGCTGCAGATTGCATAATAGTGGCTTGAAGTGGCCTGTAGTGATCTGAAGATTTCAAGTAAATTTGCAATTTTTGCATGGGCTTTTAAGAGTTAAGAAGGGTTTGCGCTGAGTCTGTCATGGGCGCGGTGGGGGTGGGGGGTGGGGACATGTTTCATACGGTATGTCTGAGATCGTTAGCGTTGGTCGTATAGTGCCAGAGGGCACGAAGAGAAGTCATTAAGTAAGTTTGTTTAGTTCTTGCACAGTCGCGTGTGGCTATCCGATGAGTTGTTCTGAGCGTATGAACGGTCAGGGTTGCCATGTTCCTTGTTTAGCAGGCTAGCAGTGGTAATTAAATGTAGAAACTTACGGCAACTTAATATCCCATGGTAATACTAACTTATCATCGCCTCTTCTGTTACTGTAGCAGGGTGTTTTGTTGTTCCTTTCTTTCTTTCTTTCTTTCTTTCTTTCTTTCTGTCTTTCTTTCTTTCTTTCTTCTTGTCTTTCTGTCTTTCTGTCTTTCTTTCATTCGTTTTTCTGTCTTTCTTCCTTCCTCCCTTCCTTCCTTCCTTCCTTCCTTTTTTTTTTCTTCTTTCTTTTCATTCCAGTTGTGCACATGTATGCATACATTCATGCCGATATAACGGATATTTCATGAGTACTTGGTTACGTCTTTAGTAATTGACAGAATACTACTGTGGTCACAGTCTTATAACGTACACATTCGTATACATTCATGCCGATATTTCATGAGCATTTGATTTCGTCTGTCACGATTGTGGTTATATAATTGTGTAACTTATAATCCGTAGTGTAACTACTAGATCAAAGAGTATTTGGTTTACTGAGCCGAGGCAGTCGTGACTTTTAACTACCGTGTATCCTTGAGCTTGTTTCACTGTACCAGGTGTGCTACTTGACAGTGATGCATTTGTGAACGTAACTGTCGCAGACCTTCGACCTTTCTCACGTCCCTGTGGCAAAAAGACATTATAATGTAAGTGGGTTTAATGACCGCAGATAGCTCGGTTATCATGCTTCGCAGTCCCCCGCCCCACCATCTCTCTCTCTCTCTCTCACGCACGCACGCACGCACGCACACACACACACACACACACACACACACACACACACACACACACACACACACACACACACACACACACACACACACACACACACACACACACACACACACACACACCTTATGAAAGCGGTTACTTTCGTTAGAAAATGAACAAAGAAGTCGTGGAGTTCGTGTAATTTATTAAGTTCATGTACCACTGGTGCCAGGTTTTCGTTAATTACGTTCATGTACCACTGGTGCCAGGTCTTCATCAAAATACGTTTTGAAACTCAGTATAGTAAGATACAGTTTATTTCGACTGGTATGCTTTCGTGCTAGAGTTTGTTCTTTTGCGTTTATCGGGTGACCGCAAGACCGTGGCGCGTCCCAGTCAAGACTGAGAATTCTATGGCCATCTTCTAGTGAGATAATGCTTTCGAGTGCTCGAAGATTAGTGAAGGTTGAGCAGACGATTTTGGTCCCGATTTTGGTGGATACTCACCCGATGGTAGGACTTACTAATACTTCATGAAGCTCAGGGATGGGTGGGTGTTTGGGGGTTTAATGTCCTTTTCCACCACATACGGGTGATATCAAAGACGGGGCAACGATGAAAAAGCCAGCACAAATATTTTCCCCCAGTCGGGGATCGAACTCACGACACGAGAATTAGAAGCCCAACGCTCTAACATTCGGCCACCCCGGCTCCCCCATGAAGCTGAGAAACATAACCGCATGCAAAAGTATTGTTTTGGTAGAAAGTACTCGTTGGAAATGTGCCCCTTTGTCCTTTGGAGACTGACATTACTTCTCTTTTTAAAGGGCATCGTCTAGACCGACCCCCCCCACCCCCCCCCCCCCCCCCTTCCCCGCCCCCTTCACGCTGCCCCAACCCCACTGTTAGCTAGAAGACAGAGTACGAGCTCAGTGCTGTTGGGCAATTGTCGTTACCAGTTTTGCGTTAAACCAGCTGTCGTGCGTTTCACAAGTGACACATTATGGGTCTGTTTTCATATTCTTATTATATCGTGTAGGTTTTATTTGTACCACGTGTATGGCCTTTCAAGTTCCCCGTCAAAAATAGTTCAGGCGCTAGGAAAACTTGTCCTGGCAAACACCGACTGGAGACAAACACATGTACGCATACGTTCGTCCTCAATGCACCATCCAATTAAAAAAAAAAAAAAAGTTGGAAGGCAGCTTTAAGCTCAAAATTAATGGGCATTCGTATGGTGGAGATGCACTGGAAACTGAGTTGACACACTAGGCGTGGACAAAGACCCTCCGTTGCATATTTCCTCCAAGAGTTTCTGAAGCTGCACTAGGCGTCGCATACTTTGTCTTGGAAATTAAGATGATTGAAAAAGAAAACTGCGTTCTGCTTGCAGTCCCTGCTGCGGAGGGCGAGAAAACCTGTGTTCATTGCATCGTGATTTCGCACCGTACCACCAGTTATAGCTGAAATGGCCATTGTCGTTGAAACTGGTATGCGAGCTGCTTAAAAACAATCTCGTATGAGCACTGACTGTATTGACCATCGCATCTGCTAAGTATGAGTTCGTAGCAGCCTTGTGACCCCTTGTCTATTGGAGTTAGTGGTGGACTTCTTTGAAGAATGATTTTGTTCGTTTTGTTTTGTTTTGAGCGCTACACTGAATAGTTATTAGATCTAGTCCGAAGCAAGTGTCTGTGTCACGCATGTCTATGTATTTTGTTCAGGCTGTGCGGAAAATAAAGATAGTGCCCCCAAACACACCCAACACTCCTGTGCATCGCTACAACCTTTGATTTTAGGTTTTGGCAAGGCACCAACGACACACTATCCTCGGTGTTAAAAACTTATCTCAGCGATTGCTTGGTTCGGAGAGAAGGGTCGTAACCCTTGAAGAGACCTCTCATAAATAAACCGCGCGCAAGTATTGAATACGTGGATTTCGGACAGGGGTATTCCAACCACTCTCATCGCCCGTTACAAGGCTGCTCATTGATAAGGAAGGCCGTTTGTTCACGGTTTATATCTCAGACACTGCTCCTTTGAGAGTCGGGATTTTGAAGAGAGAGCTGTTAATCCTTTTGGCTTTTTTTTTTCTTTCCAAGTCTGCGTAAAGTGTACGCGCTGTAGTCAGGGATTATCTTTGTGTGCGTATTACCTTTCTTCGAATCTGCGGTTTTACAATCGTTTCACGTCGATCAGAAGGGAAGTAAACATGAAGCATCAAACGGGCAAAGAGGATGAGTTAGTGTTCTTGAACCCGCTCCAAGTTCCCTGCTGAGGACAGCTGGTTAGCTGAAGTTTAACGTTCCTGCCACGAGTGTGGTCACTGATGGGGAGGGGGGTCCAGCCGGACACTGTTCAATCCAGACCGACCGACAGTGAGAGATTCAAGTGACAAAATTATGTGAAAAGGAGTCCCGTGTCTGTGAACCAATCGTACGTGTTACAACGTCACTTTTAACGGAATCCGCGTAATCATTAAATTTGTCTGCGTTACGCCGACTACAGTGGATGAATGCATCGCACCAAACTTTCTCTGAGGAAGCTGTCAGAAGTTTCCGCACATTAATATTTATCGGGACATCATGATTGAGGGCTGTGGTGGAAATCAGTTCACCACCACCATCAGTAGTTATCACATTAGTATTAGTATCAGAGAGAGAGAGAGAGAGAGAGAGAATTATGAATTTGAGGCTTTTACGCGAGAGAAAGAGAGAGGGAGAGAGTTAATTATAAATAACTTTGAGGCTTTTAGTTTTACCGGCCGCGCAAGCAATAAAGTCTGTTTCGCGGCTAACCAAAGTCTTTTTGTATGAAGTCCATTTGAATACATGTAAAAAGTCCAGTCCCAAGATGCATGCTTGTGTTACTGTTTTTCCATTCCCGTATGAAATGAAGGTCTTTGACGTGCACACTTGATGCACATGTGCATGCGCGTGAACACGAGGTCACGGTCGGACAGACAGCGTATGCCGGCCAGGCAGGGACCATTCAGACCTGAGTACCTACCGGTCCATAGCACTGACGACTGAGCTGCCTCTGTAAAATGATGGAGCGTATGAGAGAGAGAGAGAAAGAGAGAGAGAGAGAGGTGTCATTCTGCATAATCTATACCTGGTTTACTGCTAATTACTAAATTACTTTTGTAGGTCAAGCGTCTTTTTGTGTGAAATGGCGATGGTATTCACACATTTATCCCGAAGTAACTGCTTATACATGTACTTTGGATTTATGTGTTGAACCTACGCGTAATTAGCATGGCAGAAACGTTTTTTATGACGTCAACCGACATCGCAGTACTTAGTCTTGACAGCCGCAAGACAGTATGACCCAGTTTTTGCACCTACAACCAGTCGTATGGTAGTAAACAGGTGAAGGACGAGAGAGAAACAAACACAACAATAAAACTTTCAGAAAACAAACAAACAAACAAAGTCTGTTGCTGTTAGGTGTATAAATTATGTGTTTTCCTCGGCAATGGGTGGGAGCTTTAATGCTTTTTTGTTTCTACCATGCTAGTCAAGCCTTGCAATAAAGATGAATCCTGTTTTGAAATATATATGGTTACGGACGTGCATGTTTACGCTTTACGTCGTGGAGCCTTCTCCGTTCTTGTGATCGTACCGTAGTCTTCATTAGGATGTAGTAGAAGTGTGCTTACATACACCGAACCTTTTCCAGATTTGTGTGTGTGTGTGTGTGTGTGTGTGTGTGTGTGTGTGTGTGTGTGTGTGTGTGTGTGTGTGTGTGTGTTACATGATCTACGTCAGGCATCGTAACACTAACATGTTTGTTTTTGACTGTCAACTTGAAAGTTGCCTTCCTAGACAAAATCGTGCACATCGTGGCCGAACTTCATTATGGCATTTGGAGAACAACCTGTTGCGTTCGTCGCTTGTGTGTAATCTCGGGGGAAAATTACAATCGCAAAGAAAAAGAAATTGCATTACGAAAGCATTCTAGAGTAGAAGCAGACGGAGAGACAGACAGAAGGAGAAAAGGAGGGAAGGTGAGGATAGAGGTTGTTGGGCCGATGGGGAGGGGGCTGCCTTTTTTTCTTCTTCTTCTGTTTTTTCTTTCCACCTTTCCGTTTCCATTTGTTTCACGGAAGAGGGGAGGAGCCTCGGAAGAGACACTATAACCTTGTTTTTGATGTACTGCCGCTAATTATGCGTCTCCTGTCAACGCTCGAGCACTAGACCGAGGGTATATAAGAGTACATTCATGCTCAACGTAACTTTTACCATAGATACGCAAAGTTTAAAGTATTTGTGGAACGCGTTTGGATGGTTTATCGTCATGAACAGCGATGAAGGCCCCCTACTGCCGTATCGAAGGATTGACTGGTGGTGGGTTGTGCAGGATGGATACTGCAAGGTACTCTCTCTCTCTCTCTCTCTCTCTCTCTCTCTCTCTCTCTCTCTCTCTCTCTCTCTCTCTCAGAGTTTTTACTAATTACGGAGTGTCCGTCACAACTCGCTCCGCCTTGCTTTTTTTTTTTTTTTTAGTTTCTTTCCTTTTTGTTTTGTTCCAGTTTAAATTTACATTAAGAACTACCGAAAGGAAATCAGTGAAGAAACTGATATCAAAGACTGTGCTGGGGGTGGGGGTGGGTGTTTAATGTCCTTTTCCACCACGTATGGGTGATATCAAAGACGGGGCAACGAGAAAACGGCCAGCACAAATATTTGGCCCCAGTCGGGATTCAAACTCAAAGACTGTGCTACCATAGTCTTTGTTAACATGTTTTAAACACGGCTTATTGGAGAAAACAAAAAGGCGTTTGTGTGTGTGCGTGCGTGCGTGCGTGCGTGCGTGCGTGTGTGTGTGTGTGTGTGTGTGTGTGTGTGTGTGTGTGTGTGTGTGTGTTCGAGCCGAACGCTACCTCAGTGGTTTTTTTTAGCCATTAACACGGGATACTTCTCCGAAAATCCGGGCTTGTAAAGGATTTTCCACGACAGAAAAGGTTTTCTTATAAGGCTTTCTTCGTTCAAACGTTGTCTCAGCGATTTAACAGTAAGCCGCAGGCGTGGTAGTTGTTTGACCTCAAATCTTGTGCTTATTGTGTCAAACAGTGAGAGTCCTACATTTTTTTTTTTTTTAACCCGGACTGTGTTGTGTTGCGTTCGACTTTGTTACAGTCTTTTTTAGACTACAGTACGGAACGTACGCATGTTTACTTTGGTCAGCTTAGCCGCGTAAACCTTGTGTCAAAAAATATTTGAGATTCAATTAGGAGGAGACAAGGAGGGTGTTTTTCTCTGATGCCTTTTGACCTTGGTTGTTTTTGGTACAGTGTACTTTCCGAAGGAAGCTAAAGAGAGAGCCGAGCGATGTCCCGGTCTCTGTGGTATGTTCCTTCCCCCGCCCTTTTGTTTTTAAACTTTAAAGGGTGGGTGGGTGTTTGGGGGTTTAACGTCCATTTCCACCACATAGGGTGATATCAAAGACGGGGCAACGATGAAAAAGCCAGCACAACTATTTGGCCCCAGCCGGGATCGAACTCACGACCCGAGCATTAGAAGTCCAACGCTTTACCATTCGACCACCCCGGCTCCCCTTTAAACTTTAAACAACGATAAAGGCTTGGTAAAAATTAAAACCAAACAAACGATATTAACAGATGCAGAAATAACCGACAAATTAAACCGACAAAAAAGACTTGATTTGCAAATCCAAGTCCACCCATTAGTGTCACTTTAAGGTTTAATTTTAATAAGTTCAGCATATGACAAGAAATGGTATTAAATTTTATCATTATCGTCGGTTTATAATGATGCCAATCCTTATAGATTTTCATGAATATGATGAACAGAGACGAGACAGAAGCATTTAAAAAAAAAAAAAAAAAAAAAAGCAGCTAGGAAACTTCAGCTGCAGGCTTCGTGTCCCATATAATGGCATAGGTCACACTGTGTCTTGTCAGAAACAGACCGGGGCCTGTAGTTGGCCCTTTCGTAACAGGCCGCGTCACGTGGCGTCGGGTGAGTAATGATCATGTACGTAGTTCTTCCTCCCCCTTCCGCACCCCCCCCCCCCTCCTCCTCCCCACCGCCAACCCCACTTCTCCCCCTCCCCGTACCCGAAAATCTCTACTCTACGGCCGCCTGAGAACTTTACACACGTTTGGCTCTGTGATAGCCTCACCTTGGAGAGGAGGGGGGCGGGGAGGGGGGCGGGGGGATGGGGTTTGGTTAACTCGGGAACCAAGCCAATGATAGCTATTGGCTAAAGGTACGACCTCGACCTTTTAGCCACGTGACTGGGGTTAGGGTTTGGCGGATCTATATATGTACTGACGAGAAATGAGACAAGTGCAGTCATTGGTATTAGTGTTAGTGTTGCGTCAGTTTTGATTTTGTTGTTGTTGTTTGTTTGTTTGATTGTGTGTTTGTTTCCAAAATCGTTTGGGGACGTCATCGATCCAGTTAGTGGATCAGTGCAATGGAACGTACCCCAGCAGAACGCCGTTTGTTCCGGTTTAAGAAAATGGATAATAATAATAATAAAAATAAAAATTTGCATGTGTAGGGCGCATTTCTTTGGAATAAACTCAATGCGCCAATCACTCACCGACACTCACGCACATTTTACAAACAGTGAACAGACATACACTGGTGAAACTCACTAGTATTTCAGTAAGAATGTAACTTAACTTTTTGCTTTCTGCTGAGAAGTGGTTCAAATAACGTGTAGATTGCTCAAAGCGGTTCTTACCATTTATGATACAAGACTTAACCTGATTGGTGTTTCACGTCAAACCAACAAACGAACAGACAAAAACAACGGAAGTGATTTGTCATGAGCTGCAAAAGTTGTCCTGACAGTGGAACTTGAAAATACATCCTGAAACGTCAACACTGTTAATTTGAAAGATCGAAAAATGCACATCCATTGAGCTCTTACCCAAACAAATTTGAAAAAAAAGAAGAAAGTAAACACAGTTGAGCCAGAAAATATATCATGAAACGTCAGCACTCGAAATGTCGAAAAATACACGTAGAAATCTCTTCCCCAAACAAAATTGAAACAAAAAATATTAAAAAATAAACACAATTTAATGTTTCAGCACTCACATTGCTTGCTCCCCTTTTCAGGAGTTACCCACGAGAGGGCGTACTTTAACCTACTTTATGTGAAGCAGACGAAGAGAAAGTAAACAGCTACTACGATTTATCCCTCGTTCGCGAAGAGGAGGTTCTCCAACGTGTGTCATCGATAATCGGAGGGTGACACCCGCCCCGTTGTTTGTGGCACCCCATGGCTAGCGGTCACTGCATATTCCACATACCAGTTCCTTTTAATGGATGCTTGTGAGCTGGCCACTCGACACACATCATTAGTTAAAGTCCGGCTGACCGTGTTTCTTGACACGGGGGAACACCGTGACCAGTTTTAGGATTTGCAGTGCTACAGCACGGGGGTGAATCAAAATGGGCGGGCGTTATTCCTGTGCTGTGCTGCTTGCACCGTCTACCAGCGAGTCCCCACACCACAGCACCGCGGTTTTTTGTTTGTTTGTTTGTTGTTGTTGTTGTTTTCAAATTCATAAACGCCATAGGGGAACCGGGGTGGCCGAATGGTAGAGGGTTGGACTTCTGATGCTCGGGTCGTGAGTTCGTATCCCGGCCGCTGGGGCCAAATATTTGTGCTGGCTTTTTCATCGTTGCCCCTCTTTGATATCACCCGTATGTGGTGGAAAAGGACGTTAAACCCCCAAACACTCTTCCACCCGCATAAACGCCACAGCACCGGGGACAGAAAAAAAAGTCCTGACGCTTTGGATTTTCAGTTGTCGGCCGTTAGAACGTCGTTTCAAAGCGACCGTTTACCAGCCATAAAGCGGCTCATTGTGACATTACTACAATCGAAAGATGTGTACATATGTATTCTCATGTTTTAAAATAACGGCTTTAAATGGGTGCAGTCGTCGTTGAAAGTGGTATAGCAACGGATAAAGGTCGTTCATTGTGCTTACCTCCCGTGTACACCTTGTTCCCCCCCCTCCCCCCGGGGTCGATCTGGCCCTGAACCTGTTGCCTGCAGTACGTCGTGCCCTCAAGGCCGCAAGGCGATGTCCGTCTCCATTATAGCGTTAAGTTGTCATGTCTCTTTAGTTACACCATGGCTATTTTCTTGCCCAAGCTGACGCTGTGCTTTACACACTGTTGGGGGGGGGGGGGGGGGAGAGAGAACAAACTACTATAATGTGAACGAGAATTTCACCATGACACTGGTACTTTTTTTTTTTTTTTTTTTTTGGGGGGGGGGGAGCAGCTAAGATACTTTTTTACCTCTTGGATTACCCCTTTTGGAAAATCTTAGTTGCTTCCCATGCGGAGCGCGTGAGCATAAGCCTGGGCGGCCCTACCTGCTTATTGTAAATTTTTGGACGCGGGAAACTTGAACGAGAAGCCAAAAGCACAATACCAAATGAAGACAGACCAGAGCAAGTGAACACTATTCATGCCGTTTGTTTGTTTGTTCCTGTTGTTGTTGTTGCTGCTGTTGTTGTTTTTTTTTCTTTCTTAATGAAATAATTTGAAGCATTCTTTTATCCCGTCACTTTTGTTTGGCTTCAATTCAAACTTTTGGTTGGCTTCAAAAGTAGCGGGAAACGTTTACTGCCAGCCCCCCCCCCCCCTCCACCACCACCACCCGCCCTCTTCCTCTGTTCGTCGCTGTCACTTTGAGTGAAGCATGCAATGAAAAGCATGCTTTGTGTAGAATATGGTTTACGGATGGGAGTGTGTAAACCTCGCCCTGTAAAATCTGTTACTTTTGACACTTGTATCGCTGCAAGGTTAATTTTCTGCATGTTCACGGGCTTTTGCACAAATAAAATACCTCCTGGTGTCTCAAAATGGAATGCAGACTGGACAAAGGCACACGTGTCTGCATGCAGATAACATCTTCATGATCTTGTAATATGCACAAGCTTGATAAATGACGAGGGCAACACCCGTTCTTTGTTTATTCTTCTGCTCTTTCTGCTGTGGTTGTATTCGTACTCTTCTCATGTTTCCTCAGTTTTACAGTTCAGCACTCAACCCAGCTTGAGCAGCAGGCACTCAGGTTTGAGTTGAATTAATCGGGCTGAATTCTGACCTGTTTACAAAATCCGGTGTGTGCTGTGCACGTGATGAGCATGTTTCTCCAGCTGCGCATACCGCCACGCGACGTATGCAGCGTTCAGACGCAGATGTGGGGTCGCTAACTCCACAACAATTTAACTACTTAGTGATATTATTACGCTTATTACGCATATATATGTATGTATATATATATATATATATATATATATATATATATATATATATATATATATATATATATATATATATATGGGACGGTCATTTAAGGAGTTTTTGTTTTGTTTTGGTTTTTTGGTTTTTTTAACCGGGCATTTTAATCCCGCAGTTCTCCACGTTCTAGTGCCCCCGCGTTTATTTCGTTCGTATGCGGGGATGGGTGGATGGGGGTTTGGGGGTTTAACGTCCTTTTCCACCACATACGGGTGATGTCAAAGACGGGGCAACGATGAAAAAGCCAGCACAAATATTTGGCCCCAGCCGGGATACGAACTCACTACCCGAGCATTAGAAATCCAACGCTCTACCATTCGGCCAACCCCGGCTTTCCACGTATGCGGGGACTGAGCGGGGACAGCCGAATGGTAGAGCGCTGGACCTTCAGTGCTCGGGTCGTGAGTTCGAATCCCAGCTGGGCCAAATATTTGTGCTGATCTTTCTCTCGTTGCCCCGTCTTTGACGTTAAACTCAAACACTTAGTCTGTAAGGCAGGCAATTTCGGGCGGACATGCGCAGTCACGAGCGCAGCTGTTCCAAAACAGAATTCTCCCTAAAGTTGTAAAGCCTTGTAATGGTGGCAGTCGCTTCTTTAATACTCGTAGTTATATATATATATATATATATATATATATATATATATATATATATATATATATATATATATATAATGCGGATTATGTAGACACTTTATTCAGTTTGCATGGCTCATAGTGCAACGAAAAGACCTCAGCACGCACGCTCGCGCGAATCACGCGCAATCCGGCCGGACAACAACACATCACAGTCGCATTACGCATTATATTTGTTCAGACTTTAACCAACGTCCCCGTCTTTGTGGAGTCACCCTCGCGATCGACAAAAGACGTTAAATCCTTTAAAGATAAAACACACACACACACACACACACACACACACACACACACACACACACACACACACACACACACACACACACACCTCAACACCCACCCATTCACCGGTTGACGTGCACATTTTCTTCTCTCTGGTGCCCTTTTCCCGATCTGCTGGCGTTGCCTAGCGTAAATACCAATGGCAGTGACCACGCCATCGATCTATTCTGATTCCGCATTTTGATCAGTTCTCGTTCCTCCCTTTGTGCCAGCGAGTCTCCCAAGAAATGGGTTTACGCACAAACAGCACACCCTTTTCGGCAAAGTGTCTCCCAAACGTTTTACAGTTGGTTGCTCAGTCTCTCATGGAAAATTGCTCTCTCTCTCTCTCTCTCTCTCTCCCCCCCTCTCTCTCTCTCTCTCTCTCTCTCTCTGTGACAGACGACAGACAGACAGACAAACAGACAGACAGAAAAACGGACAGACAAAGTGTAGTAACTGCTTTGGAAAACGCCTTGATTTGCCGTGAGCATCCGTGCAGGATTTCGGGGGAAGGGGGGGGGGGGGGGGGGGAGAGAGAGAGAATTTCAAGTGTATGCGTTAAAGATGCCGCACTTTGAGTTTAAGAGCACTATGTGAGTAAATGCCCATAGAGTAAATGCCTATACTCACGATCAAAACACAAGTGACAGTGGCGATAGGCTGGAGAGCTGAGGTTGTGTCGTTCAAACGGCTTTTACTGTAAAAAGTTCACAAGCGTTAAGCTCTGCAAGCGGCGGAAACACGTTTCCTCGGCGTTCGGCAAATAGATTCGGGCGGATTTACATGAAACTTGAGCCCACCACTTCCAGGTATTACAAGAATTGGCCGTGAATTCCAACAGTTGTTTTGGTGGATTTTTTATGTTGTGGTTGAAGAGAAAGGTCAAAACGAGAGGGCAAAAAGTTCATTTGCGGTAAAAGTTTCTTTTTCTGTTGCTATTGTTTCTGCTTGAATCCACTACAACCGCAGCTGCTCCTCTCTCTCTCTCTCTCTCTCTCTCTCTCTCTCTCTCTCTTTGTTCTTTGTGTGTGTGTGTGTGTGTGTGTGTGTGTGTGTGTGTGTGTGTGTGTGTGCTCTAAAACGCAGTTGCATAATTTTTTTTGGCTCTGTGTGTGTGTGTGTGTGTGTGTGTGTGTGTGTGTGTGTGTGTGTGTGTGTGTGTGTGTGTGTGCTCTAAAACGCAGTTGCATAATTCTCTTTGTTCTTTTTTTTTTCAAGATTATTATTTTTGCAAGCGGCGTTTCCAAAATCTTATTCTCCTGAAATACTTTCTTTTGATATTTTTGAGGATCAGTTGCATACATACAGAACTCGTCTCGAAGGTAACGAGGCTGCCTGCAGGCTGAATTGTATGATAGGAATGTGTCCAACAGCAGACGTAACAGATGCCTGTCCATGCGTGTTCGTATCCACGGAAACAGACATTTTAAATAAAGAAACCTCGTTTGAGGCTGGCAGAGGGAAGGGCTGAGCAGATTATACAGGAATGAAAATCATTCCAGAGGTATGTGATATTCATGGATGTATACCCCTCCCGAAACCGGTTGCTTTTTCGATAATTTTCCCCTGTCGAGTCTCCTGCTGATGTCGGCATTTTTGTTGTTGTTGTTGTTGTTTGTTTTTGTGCTCAGAGTTCAACACCATGTTAAATTTTTGTGCTGTTTTATTCTCTATGTTTGGACGTGGATACTTTCATGTCGCTACTGTTTCTTTCACAACGCTTCTTTGTCTTGTGTCTGCATGTAAATAGTTTAGACGAAACGCCCTATGTACGTATCTTTCCAGATGCTGGTGAATACAAGAAAAGAGAAAGGAAGGACAACATAAATCTTAGTGTTTTTTTTCTTTATGTTATTTTCGTGGTCGTACAATGCACAAAAGATGTAGGTTTATGAGGGTTTCCGTGTTTCTGGGACGTTTTGTCTTTATGAACATAATGGAATTTGCTTCGGGGAAAAAATAATTGCGGGGACAGAATGTTGTATATCATCATGTTAGGCTCGACGCGGGGATATCTTAAAAGCCTGACATAATTCTTCAACCACGACGTCTGCCCTAAACGTCACACTTAGGTTTAGCTGCACACCGAATCTAATTAATTTAAAAGGAATGAATAAATGGACGCTGCAAGGGAGAGAACTGTTTCTGTATGGGAAGAGTGATCACTGGATCATAAAAAAAAATAAATGAAAGGAAAAGTGTGTGTGGGGGGGGGGGGGGAGGGGGGGGAACAGTTTGAACCAACTGTCTGTTCACCTGCTTTCAGAACTGGCCTTGCGTGGAGCTGACCGAAACGAGGCTGTGTATGACAATCATCAGCAGTTCAATTCGTCCAGTATATTTATGGTTTTATGTCTTGTATTTTGATGCATTTGGAACCTTTGTGGTTGACCTATCATGACTTTTTTCTGGTTCATATCTTAGCAACGACGTCACACAGAAGGCTATCATTTTGTATTGTCATTATGGTATTAATGCTTTTGTCATCGTAAGCAGCCCAAGTAGATCTGCGAGCTTAAAGAAATTGATTAGCTCGTGTACTGTAGACTGCAAATCGAAAGCTGTCGGTTTTAGCACACAAACAGACAAAACAAACATTTACCAGTGGCCCCGTCCTTGAAATCACCTTGACGGTGAGAAAAAGGACGTTGAACGTCACACTGTCCTTCTGCCCACATGTTTCGTGACATTGTCAGAATTTATCTGCATGCAAATTGCTGCATGGTATGTAAATTGGCGCAGGGTCGGGTCGGGGTCAAGGGGAGGAGTTTGTCTGAATATGATGCACACGACAGGTCCTTGCCCTTGTCGCTATTTCTGTCATTGAAAACATGCATGTCAGCGGACGAAACAAATATATATATGACAGAGACCGAGTAAAGGAGCGCATTGAAATTGCTAGCGCGGTCGTGCGGAGCAGAGCATCCCACCCCTTGTCTGTCTTCGTTGAAGCTTTTCTCTTCGTGACCCATATGGTTCTGTGGCGTTATTACTTCATGGTCCACCTGGTTGGCAAAGCAAACCAATAAGTAACCCCGTTGCCAGATGCTGGGAGGAGAAGAAGGGCATGTCCAACTAGGGTCTTGGACACCCAGGGCTGACTGTCAGCTGCCTGGCCGTGATTGGTGGCCGTGGGCCCCGCATTAAAATCCCCTGGACTTAAGATGGGAGTGGAGGACAACTGGTACAGAGACAGTTTGTGTCGAGGATTCTGAATGGGTGTGTGCGTTGGGCTCGGACTGGTTGTGTTTTTGTTCAGTTCCCGAGGACATTTGTGAGTGGAATTTAGACTAAACGACAAACAGCGACCACAACGACCTCGCCATGGATAACCACGGCTTGGAGTTGGATGAGACGTCTGTTCACATTGGCGCAGTAAGTCGTCATCAGGCGTTCCTTCATGATTCGGGCGTGGTCCTCATGAATTGCTCTCTCTCTCTCTCTCTCTCTCTCTCTCTCTCTCTCTCTCTCTCTCTCTCTCTCTCTCTCTCTCTCTCTCTGTTGCCAATGCCCTTGTTTTCTTGAAAGGTCGTTCGTGCGTGCCAGCCTTTATCTTGTCTGTATTTTGATATGGGAGGTGTCGGAGTCAGCGGCAGTAATTTGTATAACGAAAAACAAAGGGAGGAGCAACATTGCAACATCGCAAATGATGTTCAACACAGTGCAACATTTGTGAGAAATGTTAAAATGTTATGGGATCTCTTTAAATGCAGTTCTTGTGTTTTTGTCTCCGTGGTCTAGTTCAGAGGTTTTACAGTAGGCCTAGTTGGTGAGCACTCTGTCTGTCTGTCTGTCTCTCTCTCTCTCTCTCTCTCTCTCTCTCTCTCTCTCTGTAAAATTTATTATCTGCGCCATAGAGCCACCGTGCAAGCTCTTAAACCGGCTTAAAAGTGTGTGTTAGTTTGGGCAGCTATATTCATCAGTGTGGCATGAGTCTTGCAAATCGCAATGCACCTTTCCGGTTGCCTACATCGCCCCGTACAAGGTCATTTTTCAAAAAAGAAAGATTGCATTGCTAGAGGCACTCGGAACAACATTCGAGTTTTAATCTTAGCATAAACAAACAGTTCTTAAGCGCGCTTAGGAAATGTCTGGGAACATTGTTTTCGCATTTGAAGTATTAAAGAAGGATCATGTTATTTATATTCATTTATAATTTATGTATTAATTTATTTGTTTATCCCAGTGGCTACAAGTTGCCACGTGACAAGAAAATATCTCCTAGATTCAAGATTCAAAGATTTTAGTACTTTGCCCCGTTTGGGGTATGGAGGAATATATATTTTATATATGGAGGAATTTATATCCAAATATAAAAGGCGTGATAACAAACAATGCCGGTTAATGCCGGGATATATTTATGACAGGAAGCGTGGAATGCGGCCCTGTCCCGCAGTCGCAAACCACACGGACCTCCACAACACCATTTTACCATCATCCTCATCTCCGTCATCATGCATAATTACAATTGCCTCAGCTTCCGAGCCCTCCGTGGATTCCTCCCATGACCTGGGAAGAACACCACTAGAGCTGGTAAAGAGTGGGGCAGAAAAAAAAATCCAGTTCAAACCTAAGGTAGCCTGCGTGTCGCGCACCAGTGAGCACGTGAATTTTCGCTGGGCAGTGTCCTTTAACTGTACGGTTGTGTGACTGAACAGTAGACTTTCAGTTTGGCTGATGTCTTACACGGCACACATGGGAGACGGGTTTGTTCCAACAAACATGGAAAACAGCTCAAAACACGCTGTAGGGGAAAAAAAGGGTAAAGGCATGTTGAGCCGCAGATCGTACGAGAAACGTTGAAAAACACCGTGTTTGCTGTTTGTTCCGACTAAAACCACACCACCCGTCACCCATGTGACATCTGCCTACAGGCTACATAAGACTAATATTGCACGCACGTAAATGGGTTGACGCTTTTGTCATTGCGAACAGCCCTGCTGGTCGATCTCTGAGCGTGGACAAATTAACCAGGACTTACAATCTCCCATCTTTGGCGGATTTCCACCTTTGGCAAAATTTTTCCTCCCAACAAGAAATGTTCTTCCTTCTCTAAAGCACACAAAATCAAGCTAAAACGCACTGAATTGCACAGATTTCAGCCTAATCCTAAAAAGTTTCCTCTTCAAGAAGTGTTTCCTGTTCTGAGGCGCTTAAAGTTATGCCAGAATGCATCAGAATTGCACAATTTTTAGTTGTTGTTGTTGTTGTTTTCTCCCTAGGAGCAGGCCTCCAGACACCCCTAGCGTAACACGCCTGCTTTGCAGATGTGCGCTCGTGGTTTACCACTTCGTCACTGCATGAGTTGTCTCCCTTGCCGCAACAAGCACGCATTTTTCGTGGCAGAGCACAAAGCTGCCTCGAAAAATGCATGCATGCATGCTGCGGGTCTGTGTATACACCGGTGGGGGGGGGGGGGGACAACTCGTGCAGGCAATAATCTCTAAACAGGCTGAAAATGTACTGTGCTGGTGAATGCGACAGTTTTCACCGCTTCTGTGCACACTGTGAAATAGCACTAGGACCTCAAAGTTGTTCGCAACTGTCCATTTTCCTTGTCACCGAGTATTTTTGTTTTTGCCTTGTTAGGTATCACTTAGCTAGGCTCGGTCTCGGTTAGCCCGATTTGGGCGTCGTCGTAGGGGCATGGAGAAGCGACAGACCCGGAACAGGGATGTGCTTGTTATTGTGGAAAGTAAGAGAGACAAAGCTTCTGCTTTGCGCTGCTGTTCACCTGTGCGCTTGTGTCCCCTCGATAACAATGCGTAATGTGACGCACTCATGTATCATGAGCGTACAAAGGCAGATAACAGCGGATATATAATAACAAGGTATTATGTTTTACGTTTGGGGCGTGCTTATTAGTTGTGTGTTTGATGCTGATCCTTTGATTGGAAGAGAAGCCCAGCAACGTGAGAGAGACGGATCGGAACGTAGTCTGGCTGTTGTTCATGGACAATTCTCTCTCTCTCTCTCCCTCTCTCTCTCTCTCTTTCTCCCCCTCCCCCCCCCTCTCTCTCTCTCTCTCTCTCTCTCTCACACACACACACACACACACACACACACACACACACACACATACACAAACACACACAAACACACACGGATACAATGAGCTTGTTGTTGTTGTTCGTTTGTTTGTTTGTTTTTTTGTTTGCTTGTTTGTTGGGGGGGGGGGTGTTGTTTTTACTTGTCTGTTTTGTTTGGTTTTGTTGTTGTTGTTATTTTTTATTTTATGTTGGTTGGTTGGTTGGTTGGGTTTTTGGCTCCCTTGTGTAACAATGGGAGTCTATGTATTAACCCTCCATCGTCTGTCTGTCTGTGTGTGTGTGTGTGTGTGTGTGTGTGTGTGTGTGTGTGTGTGTGTGTGTGTGTGTGTGTGTGTCCAGAAAACTTTAACGTTGTCAATTTCTCAGAATCTACAAACAGCAGAGGCACCAAACTTGGCATGCTGATAGACAACCACAAGACCTTTCAAAACATATCATTTTGAATGACCTTGACTGAAGGTCAAGGTCACTAAAGCTCTCTGTTTGAAAATTTTACATTGGCATTTTCTCTTAATCTACAAACACCAGAGGTTTTAAACTTTGCATGATGATAGACATTGATAAGAACTTTACAGATATACATGTAGTCAATGGCCTTGTGTCAAGGTCAAGGCCGTACAAGCTATTTTTGTGAAACCTTAACATTGGCATTTTCTCAGAAACAACAAACAGCAGAGGTGCCAAACCTGGTGTGCTGATAGGCAGTGATAAGACCTATGCACACATACCATCAGTCAAACAGTCTGTTGGGAAATTTTACATTTGCATTTTCTCAGGATCTAGAAGGATCAGAAGCCTCAAACTATGTTTGATGATTGACATTGGCAGCACCTTTACAGATATACCTGTATTCAGTGACTTTTAGTCAAGGTCAAGGCCATGCAAGCGTTTTTTGGGAAACTTTAACCTTAGCATTTTGTCCAAAACAACAAACAGTAGAGGCACCAAACGAGACATGATGATAGACAGCAATGAGACCTACCTTTCTGAATGACCTTGACTGAAGGTCAAGGTCATTAAAGCTGTCATGAATTTTAACGTTACTGTTTTCGGAGGAACTACAAATACTAGAGGCATTGAACTTGGCATGATGATAGACATTGATGAGATCTCATTTAAATGACCTTTACCAAAGGTCAAGGCCATACAAACTGTTTCGGTGAAAATTGTAATATTGCTAGGGACTCAGAGCGCCAGAGACACTTTACTTGGCATGATAATGGATAGTGATAAGAGCTTTACAAACATACTCATGTGAATGATCTTGACCTGTGTCACAAGGGAGCCATGGAGGCTACTGCCTCTCTAGTTTGTTTTTGTTTTGGGGGATAAGAGATGGGGGGGGGGGGAGGGGGTGTTATGCCCTTTTAATGTGACAGCACACTAACTAACGGTTGCTTTCAAAATCATTTGCGGTCTCAATTGTGTTGCTAAAGATAGCTGACCAGGTGTATTTTCCTGTAACCGACCTTTTGTTTCCTGTTCTTGTTTTGTTTTGTTTTTTCCTGGTGGTGTGTATCGAAAAACAGGGCACGTCACATGATGCCAGAGAGGGTGGGTGGGTGTTTGGGGGTTTAACGTCCTTTTCCACCACATAGGATGATATCAAAGACGGGGCAACGATGAAAAAGCCAGCACAAATATTTGGCCCCAGCCGGGATCGAACTCACAACCCGAGCATTAGAAGTCCAACGCTCTACCATTCGACCACCCCGGCTCCCCGATGCCAGAGAGAGAGAGAGAGAGAGACTGACTGATCGACTGACTGAAACGTTTATTTCAGGATAAAGACTTGTAGGCTTGGTCTGCCTATCTTACAAGCTGCCCTGCTAATCTAGAAACACTAAAAGATAAAGGCTAATATGATAAAAAGTGTACCTGGCACAAAAGGAGTAAATCTGATAGTAAAAAAGAAAAGAAAAAAATTAAACATGCACAGACAGAAAGAAGCGCAAGAAATTCTAGGAAACACATCGGGAAATAGGTGAAAAAGTAGAGAGCATGGTGTTTGAAATCGTAGTATACGACACAGCGTCACAGTGCCATCTGAGAGAGAGAGAGAGCTTTAACATAAATCGGGTAATGGATTTTTTGGCCGACTTCAAGATAACAGAGTTCCAGACGAGACACCCTGCGGCCGTTTTATCGGACGAAGAATGAACCTTAGTGATCTACACACAATGTACAACTGATTGGACAGTTAGTCTATGGTTGAGGTCACGTGGTGCGTATTACTTTAAAGGTCTGTCTTCCGGCATATGTAGGCACGCAGACCGTTCTTAGCAGTTCTCGGACCGCTTCTATACCTGCGCAGTTGCAACCTCTCAGAATTTGGCACTTTGCCAACAGACGGCTAACGGTAAAGAAGAAGTTGAGGCGTCCGTTACAGCGTTGCTGTCACTCTTTGACCTGCAGAGCTCCTGGTCGTGTCATTTGAAGTTCGCGATGCCAGCAGACGTTGGTGTGTTGCATTAAGAGCTCTACTTGTGATTAATATAGACTGTTTGGGGCGTGGGGAGCGGGGGTGGCCGAATGGTAGAGCGTTGGACTTCTAATGCTCGGGTCGTGAGTTCGTATCCCGGCTGGGGCCAAATATTTGTGCTGGCTTTTTCACCGTTGCCCCGTCTTTGATATCACCCGTATGTGGTGGCAAAGGACGTTAAACCCCCAAACGCCCACCCACCCTGTTTTGGGCGTACACGCGCACTTACAAGCGCAAATGCTTAAAATGGTGTTCCGTAAAACCCAGTAATCGTAGAATAGGCACGTTTAGGACACTTGGACTGGGTGCCCTACTCAGGCGCATGAACTTTAGTATAATGGTCTGATATCTTTATCCGCCGGGCAGTTTTAATGGGACCACACGGCGATTTTGGACAGGGTGACCGCATACTCCTTGTGGACATGATCCTCAAGTCCTCGCGTGAATTGTCATTCGTCATTTGAATTTCAGTCGATTCGTAAGTTTCCACGTGGGGGTCCCGGCCATTATCTTCACGCGTTTCTCGTCCTCAGTGTCCTAGCAGCCCGCCGCGAAATCTGACGTCAAAGCTGGAAACCGTTAAACGTTTAACGACAGCTCAGTTTGAGGTTACGGGGGGGGCGGTCAGTGATGTAATTTATTCGCAGAAGTAACTTACGAGCTTTGGCCGAATTTCTTATGATAAACCTGCACTCATGGCGGACGGACCGTCACCGGAGACCACCCCTGCGTCTTACCCCGACCATCCAGGAAGATACGCCTAAATCGCTGGTGGCTCACAGGTCCACAGCTGTCGAAGTCGAGATGTAGGTCACGTGGTGTAATATAAAAGGAACAGGGGTGTAACGCAACTGTGCATTCCTGCAAAGTCTGCAGCGATGACAAAGACTAAGACTTATAGCGTTTCGGATACCGCAATTGCTCTTCACATGGGGACGGTAAATACCTTGGACATTTTTTTTTTAATTGCTCATATGATCTCTTTAGAAAAAGTTCGTATTTAAAAAGTTTAGTTTTCTTTTATGACCAAGTAAAACCCCGATTTAGGGTAAAACGAATTGCTTCTTTTGCGATGTCTGCTCAGTGTTTCTGTTTGGGAAAGGTCGGGGCGTGTTTTCTTCTTAGTGCGTTTATTTTATGAAAAGCGAAAAAAGAGTCCTTTTTGCAGGGAAAAAATTGTTGTTGATGATTATGACGCTGTTTTTCGATTTTCTGTTGGATTAAGAAGTTGTTGCTGCTCCGTTCCTGTTTTGCGTATTCAGGCAGCTTCTGGGTTTTTGTTGTTGTTTCTTTTTCGTTTTTTTTTTTTTTGTTTTGTTTTTAGTTGGCCGGGTTTTTTTTTAATTTTTGTTGTTGTTGTTGTTTCACGGAAAATCTTTTTAAAGTGGCTTAATAGCCAGTTTTTGGCGACAAGCTGAAGAAAACAGGTCATTTCAGGGTCATGTTTTTTCTGCCCCCGTACTCTGCGAAAATATCTTATTGGAAGAATGCGAGACAGAGTCCATATCACATGCTGACTAATGAGCTAATGATAAATGCATGCAAAACGCTGCTGGGAGCTGATGTGTTTTGTTGTTTGTCAATAGTAAGCTCCCATTTTTGCAGCGGGGGAAGTATGCATCAAGCCCGCATGCGAGTGAGTGAGTGAGTTCTACGGTTTAAACCCGCACAAGCAACAAAGACTAATTCGCGGCTTAGTGTGTCTGCACTACTTGAAAAAAAAGAAGAAGTAATTTTGACAAGTCATGCAAACTGGTCTACGAGGCAGTATAAGCCTAGGACATGCAGGAGACGCTGCACCTTCATGCTAATTTATCGAAATCTAGATCACAAAAACGCGTAGAAACAAATAGCAATTAGAAAACTAGGTAAAACAAACATAAATAGTAAGTGCAAGCTCGCATGCAAAGTTAGATGCATATCCTGCTGTTTAGTATTTCTCGTCATGTCCATGTCAATTTCTTGTTAACAAACATCCGCATTTCAGATCATGTTTTAGTGAAACCCAAACCAACACCAGTCCGTACCATGCAGTTGAAAAACTCGGCCATGTACCAACCACCGGATCTGACTTCCGTAATAAGATCACATTGGGTTTTTTCCCCCAGTGATGCGTTGTGTTTTCTTTCTTTTCTTTTTTTTTTTTTTACTTTTTTTTTTTAAACGGTGCATAGAATCACGTACATCAGAATTTAATGGCTTGTCACCGCGGTTTTTTCCCCGTCATAATGCACGGGTCGTGAATTCGAATCCCCGGCTGGGGCCAAGTATTTGTGCTGGCCTTTTTCTCGTTGCCCCGTCTTTGATATCACCCATACTTGGTGGAAAAGGGCGTTAAACTCCCAAACACCCACCCACCCTTTATCCTGAAGAGAGTCTGGCTTGTAAGCACGGAAAAGAGAGGGCCCGGAAAAGTAATACTATCACCATTCAGTTTTGCCCATGAGTATATAATAGAATTCTGTATCTGGTCTGCGCTAGTGTTTCACTAGCTCTTAGCGATCTCTGTGCATGTGACCGACGTAAAGACAACACAGCGCTCCTAATGTGGGGTCAAGGTTTTGTGTCAGTTTGTACGTATCATTGTTTAAAAGTGGATTACACAAATAAAACTTTATCTTTTGTCAAACATATCACAACGTGCTCACTTGAAATTTATACATGTATCTGAAAGTTTAAAAAAAAATCTCGTGTACGAGAAATATTATGTTGGATATCTGTTGACAACATACATGTCTGTAGCTTTACTTTTTTACGTCAGTCATAGAAACAGATGTGAACTGCAGTATGATGAAAGAGTTTGCCCTTGTGGGCAGAGCAGATAATACTTGCTGACAACCGTTAGTAGTTCAGTTCGTCCAGGATATTTATGGTTTTATGTCTTGTATTTTTATGCGTTTGGAACCCTTGTGATGTGACCTATCATTACTATTCATTAGGCGTAAAGCGTGTCAGTTTAGTGTCGTCGTAAAGGCACGAATTGACGAAGGGTATAGTAGACCGTAGTCAGAATCCGTATCTGTACGTCGTGTCGTCTCGTGTACGAAATTTCCGTCCGCAGGCTTTCTTTGCCAGGGGAACAGACCGTGAAAACTCCCAAGTATGTCGCTACCTGTCAGTCTGTCGTTTATGTGAAGCCAGGCAGTTTTTGAAATTTTGTGTTTAAAGTTCCACAAGTACAGACTGAGGTAAAGATAGAATAGAACTAGGGGTGAGCGGTGGTTTAATAGGTAGCGCGTCGGACATAGCCGCTGTGCTACTGAACGGCCGTCACCAATGTCACGGCGATGAAGCGTGAGTTCGAGCCCAGGTCGAGCTTGTGATACGCGATACCGGTTTTTCTTGGCTACCGTACTGCTCACCGGGGCTTCTCTCCGGATTATCCGGCTTTTCTCCTTCCGCAATTTTTTTTTTTTTTTTTTTTTTGAAGTCGGTATTGGGTGACGCTGCACCGCGGCGACGCGCCTCCCCCGGAGGAAGCAGCCCGAATTTCCCGAAAGGGACAATGAATTAGTTTAGTCCGCACGCCAGACTTACTCCCAAGCTGGCAACACTCCACAAATGAAACGAATCGTTAGTCTTCATGTGGTTTGGACCAGGGGGGAGTACATCCAAAGTTAACGCGGGAAGTGTCCCGGAGTATACCGAGCTTGGGAGTTCATCATCCCGCGTGTCCGACTGGCGGAGGCTGTCCACAGCCTTTTTCCTCCGCCTAGACGGTACTTTTTCAAGAAAAAAACAAAAAACAAACAAACAAAAAAAACCCGTTTAAACCAAAGGTAGAAATCCGTTAGATGCTGTGCTGTTCCACCAACCAGTATTGAAGACTTCTTTTTTGTTTACCATGGAACCGGGATAACCGTATGGTAGAGCGTTGAACTTTCATTGCTCGGGTCGTGAGTTCGAATCCCCGGCGTGGGCCAAATATCTGTGCTGGCCTTTTCCTCTTTGCCCCGTCTTTGATATCACCCACACGTGGTGGAAAAGGACGTTAAAACTCCCAAACACCCACCCGCCCGCTCTCCTGTTGTTTTCCAGTCATTCTTGTCTGTCTCTTTAGCAGGAGAGACCCGCAGAATTGGGTGAAAAAAAGTGAACATAGTCGGTCATTGCCACTTAGTCCAGGTTTTTGTCCTCCATACATGTATTACAATCATGCGCGTGGCTCTGCTATTTTCACGTCACAGAAAAATACTGTACATGCAGTGATCATTTTATGTCCGCGCCTTGCGCCATTGGCGCATAAATAAAACATGTGACCCATGAAAATCTTAAGCTGTGCGCCGATCGGCGCATCGTTGTAACTTTAAAAGTTTCGACACAGAGTGCTGTGCGCTCACAGTCTGAAGACTCCCCAACAAAATTCGTCTGCTACCCAGCGACAGCTATTGTTACGTAAGATCTCATTGGATGAGACTACAATCAGGTGGTCTGGTCTGCCCAATCAGAAGCAATCGTTCGTCTACCGAAGAGCCTCGTTTTTGGAGCGCTTTTCATACACAAAAAGTTGTGTGCGCGTCGCCGTTTTCATCTGTTCGGTTCCGTTTTAGAATGACCCATAAAATTTGGAAATGGCCCATATAAGTTGGTCACAGTGGGCCATTTCACCCATAGATTTTCTACAAAAAAATGATCACTGTACACGGTACAGAGTCGCATACTGGCTGACAGACTGTAATAGCTTTTCCGTAGATAGTGGCTTTTTGGCGAGTCGTCTGCCCTTGTTACTAGTGAGAAAAGCACTCGAATGTCGTATGTGAAATGATACTGAGCCTGAAAGTAATATGAGAGTGATTGTGTTATGCAAACAATTAAATGGTGAAAGTAAAAGAACTGATGGTTGAATATTTCAGTGGGTGTTTTAGACATACTTTGAAATAACTATTAGAACAACTAAGCGGCTGAACTTAGCTGAGCCTTCACTGTCAAACTGCCTTTATACAGGGACTGCAAACTAACGAACGAACAAACAAACAAACAAACCGAAAAAAATAACAACAAACATCAATTAATTTAGTAAACCGTAGCTATCGATTGTAGCGTAAGTTTTTACACATGCGGCTGCCGTTAGAGCTGTGGCTGGGACAGACCTTACGGTGGCCGTATCATTTATCAATTCGGTATTAGTCACCAGCGTGACGGGTGTCACGCGTCCCGTGACCAGAATGGCCCTTTGTATACAGGCTGTGATGCTTTTGTATCTGAAATGGCGGAAGATATTCTGCGCTTATGGGAAAGCCCGGCGTGTTCACTAAGAGTGAAAAGAAAACTAAACCTGTTTTCAGCCGTTCGAAAAGCGTTCGGGGATAGTTGAGCGTGCAACACGTTGCGTATGTTACAGTTCATTTACACAGCCCCACCCTAAGGCAGCGTTATCATAAGATCACTGTCACGCGCTCTTCACATTTGCTGCAGGTTGAATTAAACTATAACAGCATGATAATTAGATGGTCGATACCATAAGTAGCGTCAGCGCCTCACGTCAGTTGTATCTATTGTCGGCGGTCGCTACATTTGCTCTGGTAATTGAACTCCCATCGAAGTGATACAGAGCTTTTGATAGCATGCGTAGATAGGAAGAGGAACTGAGCCGGAGACCCGTACACTCCTGTGAACCGTTTGATAAGCGGCAAATTAGGATCGGTGTTATCATTCAGATACCATCGTCTTGATTATGAAATGTGATTTGGGTCAGGGACGATAGAACAGACTGAAGCTACAACATTCAGCTAATGCGTGACATGATTAGTGTTGATCAAACAGCATCGGTGCTGTTCATTGGATAACCAGAGAGCAAACTTTTTGACGTCTCAAGTTTTGCTTGTCTTTGTCAACATTTACTTGGAGTTTAAGTGTTCACTGTCTGTGTCTGTGGCTAATTGGGACAAGGAACATGTTTGGGTGGACTTTGTAAAATTGAAGTGAAATACTAGTTCCAATGCATTGCACCGTTTTTCGTTGGAATGTATGGGGCAACAGAGCTTCGCTTGGTGAGTGTTACCACATACGTTTCTGATTAATTATGTCTGATTAATTTGATCAGCCGACTTTTACTGTGTGGTGCCGTGTACATTTTCCTAGTACACATGCACCAGTTCTTCGACAAGTGCCCACAGACGTACGTAACTTTTTGCCCATGGCTATTAGAGCTGCCAACTCAAGCAGAACGCACACGAGAGAGAGAGGGGTGTGTGTGGGGGGATCGAGGAGAGAGAGAAGGAGCAGAGCGGGTGAATGTGCAGCGTGAATGTGTAGAGTGAATGTCGGAATGAATGTATCAATAAGTGCTGAATGTGATAGGAAATTGTATATGTATGTGATAGTGTGTTTTCTTTTTGATTGTAAGTCATTTTACTGGTCAAGACTGTCTGTTTTACTTTTTTTGTAGTCTCATTTATTAAAATGTTCATCAGTTGTGTGTTTTACTGGTATGCGGGCCAGAATTGCAATTTCCCATATTTGGGATCAATAAAATATTCTGTATTCTGTATTCATGCAAAAGCAGTTAGTACATCCGTCCAACATGTAATGTTTGCATGTGGTTTTGCATACATGGACACGCATGATCACTGATGCGTATACGGTGCACAGGTGATGATGACTGCCTGGAAATAAATAACGAACAAATTTGTGCATACGTCCCAATCATGACATGATGACATATTAAATCAAATCTAGATGTTTGTTATTGATAGCAGTATTGGCACTGCAGAAGGGCATAAAGAGCTGCTGTTTCTTTGTTGGTCTCTATCGACCGCTAGACAGCAGACGTTATTCACACACACACACACACACACACACACACACACACACACACACACACACACACACACACACACACACACAAGACTGGTTCCGGAGACTCCAATGAATAAAGATGAACGCATAATCTTCTTCGTTTTATCAGCATCGTAGGCAGACAAGGCATTCCCAGCAGGCAGCTGGAATGACCGTCGGAATGGTAAAGAAGTGGTCAATACTCTGATGGTGTTTAGAGAGAGATCCGCCCTGCGTCATGGAGCGGATTGTTTCTCGGCTTGAAGATGTCACTGAAAATCAGCAAGTACTTGTAATTGTGCTTGTCACAGCAAAATGTCTTTCCAAGTTTTGTTGTTGTTGTTTGGCTTTTATTTGCTGAGCTGTCAAAGCCTTTGTCGAATGGCAAATCTGAGCAGTGTTGTAGCCTCCAGCTAAAAGAGAATTTACCGAAAAACGTGCATGTACCTTGACATTCTTAAATCTGCCTGTGTTTTTAACTGTTGCGCTTGCGATTGTGCACGTGCGCTCAGAATAGTCGACATGTATCTTGGTGATAAGTGGAGCTTTGAATGCACTACACTGAGGTCTGCTGGTCTGGCACGTGGGTTTTTCGGTCTTGTCTTCTGTTAGCCCAGTGCCAGTCTGTGGGAGGCTGTAACTGTGCAGTGTCCACGTGGTACGATATTAGGCGCGCAAAAACAGCTCGAATTATTTGTAGAATCAATCGATGTAGAATTTGTAGAATCAGTCAGTCAAGCAAGCAAGCAAACAATGATTATCTACTTTGGTTTGGAGCTTAGAAAACGATTTGTCATTAATTCATTTGTCATTCGTGATCGGGCATCTCGATCAAAGGTTCAACCATGCATCGCCCACGGCTCATCAAAATCAAATTCTCCATCCATTTTTCATTAAGTACACACATCAGTTGATGTGTCAAATGTTTGTGTCTTCAGTGAAGCTTGCTGGGAAGCTTTGTTTACATGTAGTCAGCTCACTGCAGGGGGGAGGCCCAGACAAGGGCAGTGATGAGGCACGCGCGCGCGCGCACACACACACACACACACACACACACACACACACACACACACACACACACACACACACACACACACACACACACACACACACACTCACAATTTGTACATTTAATCCATGGAAGGATTATCTAATTTGATTCCAGAGCTCAGAAAACCATTTGTCACGAAAGATATGCTTTTAATTAATCATGTAAATATCGTTTCTGCTTTTTTGTGTGTTCACAGCCTGCTTCGAACGGCAGCGTCAATGCCGAGGAGGCGATTGCCGTCAGCAATGAGAAGCAGGAGGCCAAGGAGAAACAGGAGGATCTGGACAAGATGGCATTAACGGTGCGCGTCAGGCAGCAGGTCAAAGATGGCTGCCGCAACTGCTGCTCCGTGCGCACACTCAAGAAGAAACTGCCCATCATCCAGTGGCTGCCCAAGTACAGGTGTGAAATAAATTCAAAGATTGGGATTAAAATATGTGTTATTTTCCGTCGAAAGTGTTTTGCGAGGATAGGCAGTCACCATTTACGGCACACACAGATCTGCAGGCATTAACGGCCTGACGTCATTTCTGAGATTTGTCAAACAGGGATATGTCTGTAGTTTTGTCTGTAGTTGATCACGTCACACTCTTATCTGTCACCATCGAGGTCGTGACGTCACATAATGATAACTTCATTACGTCATTTCTGAAACTGGTCAAACATAGATACGTTTAGAACGGTTGAAAATAATTTGCGAAGTTTGATCATACCACACTCAGATCCGACGCCATGAAGGTCATGGCGCCTAATTGCTGAATTTTGCAAGAGCGTGTGTGTGTGTGTGTGTGTGTGTGTGTGTGTGTGTGTGTGTGTGTGTGTGTGTGTGTGTGTGTGTGTGTGTGCAAGATAGCTTTGCAAGACATTGTCATTTGCAGGATTGGGTGGGTGGTAGGTTGTTTCCGCTATGTCTGTAAACTTGTGTTTTATCAAAGAGGCGGGGTAAAAAGCAGAAACGTTGGTGCCCTGTCGGGACCTCCTCAGGAAAAACTACGTTGGAATATTCTCGTTATTGTGTTTTTTAAAGACCATTGCTTCTTTTTCTCGTGCGTCATGTGAAAACCTTGGTAATCTGAGTAACATACCACGGTGTGCCCCTGAGGGCAGGCAGGGATTAAAGTTGGAATTAAAACCCATTAGGCTGTATTTACACTTAATACTCGGGAGGGCACGGGTTATTGGGTTCGGCGTTCAGCAGGCATTCTAGGTGGTGTGTGAAGGTTGAGACTGAGGTTGCCTGGGTAACATGAGTAAGTGGGGAGGGAGTTCCGGATACTGATAGCTGAGGGGAAGAAATAGTGAAGGCAGGCCAGTTCCTTGCAAAACAAACGCAGGTGGGCAAAATGGTTTCTGCTGTTTGAAAAAGCGTGAAAAGGTTCAAGGCAAAGACATGCTTGTCTTTGTTCGTGCATGTTTATTTGCCATATAAATGCAAATTGCGCAGTCGCATACAGCTCCTCTCTCCTCTTAAGTAAAAAAAAAAAGTTAAAAAAAAATCAATTCATCTTTGAGAATGTTTGCAGAGAGCGTTGCCACACAAAAACGTTATCTTATCTTCCTTGTGTGCATATGCGATTAACCCTGTCAGTTCGTGCGCAGGAATCTACGCATAACGCCGCGGAGTTAGACTTTTTGTGGTGGATCAGGGAATTTGATCCAGTTTACCGGGACATGCTGTTGAGTAAACCTGAGCTGAAAGGAGAAACGTGTCGTTTATTTGCAGGTGTCGAGAATTCCAGTGTGACCTGATAGCTGGCCTGACTGTTGGACTCACTGTCATCCCTCAAGGTCTTGCCTACGCCGTGGTGGCCGGCTTACCTCCACAGGTCAGTGTGAAACTTGCGTGATAGAAATGTCCATGAGCTGACCCGATTCTCCGCCAGCGCGACAGGCCTATTTGCATGTATGCACAACTAAAGCAGTTATCTTCTTTTTATTCTAGTTTCATTTTTGTTTTATTTTCTTAAGCCCCCGCTCACGAAGTGGGGTGTTATTGCGATCAGTTGTGTACGTCTGTGTGTCTGTGTATTGTGTGTCTCAAGAACGGGTGAACCAGTGAACACCATTTTGCTGTGTGTGTTCATGATCGAACTCCACAGGGGCCTGTGTTTTTTTGTTTTTTGGTTTTTTTGTGTGTTTTTTTTTAACCTTGAACAGGCGCCAAGGTCACAGGGCTTTGTCGAAATGCAAGGTAACTTCAGCCTATGCGCACTGTAGCTCAAGGGAGGTTGGTTAGCTCAGCTTAAGGCATGAGGAGCTACTTCCCTTCTCCCAGATGTAGCTGGCCCACCGGCCAGTCCACTGACTTTTCCGATTGGAAACCAGGTTCCTGTGAGTGGGGAGGCGGGAGGGTCCAGGGGGGTCCAGCCGCTAGGAATGGAAAATATCTGGGCAGGGGCTTTTGACACCTCCTTGGCATGGCCTTGTTTGTTTTGCACGCAGTGCGTATTGTGTGTTGAATTATTCCAACAAAATACTACTGTGGTTCTGAAAATATGTTTCCCTCGAAGCACAAAAGTTTGCATTTTAGCGTAAAATAACAAAGGGCGGTCTCATTGGAAAAAGACAACAACTCCGTTTTGATTTAGCCAATCGCTGTGCGAAGCTGAATGACGCGTATATCACGTGATCCGTTCTTGACTCTTCTACGAGCCTGCCCCCGGAGACAAGGTGAAACCGGACTATGGTACAGCAGACAAGGGCCGTCGATAATCGTCTTTGGCCCCTGTCCGAGAAGTGCGTTTGATTTTTCATGTAGAATAGTGATAACTCAGAATGCAGAGAGCGCCTTTGCATTCAAGCCGTGGATAAGGGAAGCCAGCGTCACGTGTATCAGCTCATATAGAAGATTTATAGTATGCCTTGTAATCCTACCAAGTGGTTGCCAGGCATTCCAAACTGTACTTTAGATATAACTTAAGTTCACGAGAAGTTGAGATCAGAGCAATTGATCAGTTTGAACCAGTGACCTGAGCCGTTAGTATTGTGCCTTGAGCAGTAATTTGAGGACAAGATATGCGTGTGACCTCACAGGGACATTTTCTTCATCCTCAAGTTCCGCAGTCAGCAGTTTTTCAGGAAGAATTTACAGGATTCACGTGTCCATACCCGAGTTGGGTGGGGTGGGGTGGCACTATTGACGTTTTATGTACGGCGAGGGTGATTTCAAAGATGT
This sequence comes from Batillaria attramentaria, assembly GCA_018292915.2. Classification (NCBI taxonomy): domain Eukaryota; kingdom Metazoa; phylum Mollusca; class Gastropoda; family Batillariidae; genus Batillaria; species Batillaria attramentaria. The sequence continues at coordinate 1,308,779 of JACVVK020000031.1, read as the reverse complement.
GAGGACAGAAGGTATTGTATTGTCCACATTAGGGGATTTGCCTATCACCATAGGAATGCTGCCTAACTGACCCTGACCCTTTCTTTCCTTTAGCCGCAAACATCATCGGAGAAAGGTGTTAGGCGCATTAGTGTAGCTTATCTTATGTAAATACATTTAAATAAGATGTGTCACGTCATGATATTAGAGGCTAGTATGTAGGTCAGGGTTGTGCCAAAATCGTGCAGATTTTCAACTCACGCTATTTTCATCATTTCAATTGAAGTCTCTGCCGAAGCAAAAAGTGAGCCACAAAGAAGACCACATTTCCTAGAGGTTGCAAAGTTAAAAAATCACATCGCCTGTCACGTTGTCCAAATGTTCAAGCATTTCAATCACAAGAAAGATCACAACTTCTTAGGCGTTCGAGACTGTTTTGCCTTTCAGAGACGCTAGTGTGCCCTACAAGTTTAAAAGGATACCGTGAAGGATATTAGGAAACAGCTCAAAACTCAACAATTAAAGCTTGTGAGGTGCCCACAGCGCTTTATGTTTTATCATCAGAGGCATGTGACGATGACTACGCATGTTCTGAGCTATCATGATTTTCTTTTTTTAATCACACCCTATGACATATTTATCACATGCCCTAGACTTTGTGGCCACTTCACTTTAATAGTTTACAGCTTTTATTTGGATCTTTCAAAAGCGTTTTATCAGACTCAATGTGTGTACACATTACAGGTGGCATCGGAATGGTATCAGTGAAGAAAACGTTTACGGGAACATTGGATGGCAAAGGAAATCTTTACCTCTGATTTAGATGACACAATGTTTTCTAGTTACAATGTTTTAAATCTTCTTTATTAGACCACAGAACTCGGCCCCGGTCCACAATAACATTTCAGGGTTATCACTTAAGTGCTTCTTGTCTGGAACTTGTTGCAGTTGTTAGCTGTTGTTAGGTGTACACACATAATTCTTCCCCGAAAGTTTTGGAGACCGGATTTTGATGGTGTTTGAGAAAAACAATACACTTATTTTCCCATTATCACCTGGTGGACACACACATCAAAAGATAACAAAAGAGAACAGACAGTAAACTATATCTTTTAGAGTGTCTGAGTGATGGTTGTAAGATACTGCTTAAAATAATGATGTTTATGGTCTTGTTTTGCATCAGAGAAAATCTTATACTTAGTGTTTTATGTGGAGCAGTTTGTTGACAATACACTCAGAATGTTCCAGACATACTTGTCTGTTCTCTTAAATTCTGTTGCCCAGGACTTGAGCAGAAACAAACTGCTGTAATAAATATTGTCTGAGGTGAAGGTTGGGAAAAAATGGTCTTGTTTGTTTTAATTAAAAGTTGACCTGTGACATTGTCGTCATACCTTTGTCTAGAGAATGAAGGGAAAACAGTTTATGTGAAGTTTGTTAGCACCTGTCACTTTCATTTAAGAGCCATGGACTGGCCAGTGATTAATGTTCTTGTCTGATTACTCAGTTTGTTTAAACAATTTGTTTTTAGTGATTTGGGGTTGACAGGAAGATGTATAGTTTATTCTTACTGTTTAGCTAAAGACTTCAGATTACCAGCGTGAGAGGATTCACTTAAATCATTCTATGAAGTGAAGTTTGCAAAGGTGACATGACTAAGAAAATGTCTGTATAATAAACACCTACATAAAATGCAATTCAGCAAATACCACCCACAAGGGTGCATACGCACGTGCGCGGGCACGCGCGCGCACACACACACACACACACACACACACACACACACACACACACATGTTGCCAAGATGTGATTTCGATCATGTGGGAAAAACATGAGAAATGTTCAAGATAAAATCTGAAATAGTTGTAAAAGCAAAAGTTTCTAATCCAAAATACTAAGTGAAACAGCAGACTCAGCTAAGGAAACAATGAAAATCAAAAACAGCTCAAAGTAGTCATTGCGTAGTATTCTCCACACAAAACAGCCAACAACAACAACAACACATTGTTAACCATTGTTTTCCCTTGTGTTTTGTATTTCACTATTTGTTTCTCAGGTGTGTCACATTCTTTATTCTGTACATGTTTGTACATGTATGTTATTGTGCTTTGTACTTACTGTGATTTCTTACCTCTGCCTGTTCGTTTTGGCCATCATGTACAGTACTTTGAGCCTGTGTATTGTGCAAGTATAAGTGCCTGTCACGTTTGTATACATGTATTATTATTATTATTATTATGTTTATTATTATTATTGTGTTTCAGTATGGGTTATACTCAGCCTTCATGGGGTGCTTCGTCTACATGTTCCTGGGAACGTCCAAAGACATCACGCTTGGACCCACAGCTATCATGTCACTCATGGTGGGAACGTTCGCAGCATCAACCGAGCCAGAGATTGCCATTACCTTGGCCTTGGTGCTCACCCTCATGACAGGACTTGTTCAGCTCATCATGGGTCTGCTGAATTTAGGTAATGTATGCAAAGTTGCCTTTTCAGATCACACGATGCTCTTGCCATTCACTTTGAGCACCTGCTCCCTGGCAGGCAATTCATGGTCCCTCAGTTCACCACCAAAAGAGACAGAGTCAGTTTTGTCCCCCCTGGCCATCAGACTATTGAAACAGTTTGGGTGTGTGCAAGTGTATGTTTGTGCATGGGGGAGAGAGGTGTGTACATGTATCTGCTTCAAGTTTGTATAACAGTATCTTTTTTTTTTAACGCCACTGAATACAAAATTGCTTAAACTGAGATGATAAAGGTATTGAATTGAAATGTAAGTTCTCCCTCTTTACCTGTTAGTGCACACAGCAAAAATTCTTGTTAAATGAAAAAAAAAATTAAAAAATTGAAAAAATATCTATTGTCCCCCATTAGCATACAATTATGACTGACACTATTTCTCTGCTTTCAGGTATCCTGGTCAATTACATTTCATATCCTGTGATCAACTCATTCACATCAGCTGCTGCGGTTACCATTGGCGCGGGCCAGATCAAGGTAAACAAATGGGGGTAGTGTAGCATTCTGGCTGACTGACAACAATTTTTTGGATTTGTTTGGCCATTTGCAATACCTTTGAAAATACAGGTACCCTTTCAAAGACCTCTCGAATTTCTTAAAGCCAATGACTCTGTGTGTGTGTGTGTGTGTGTGTGTGTGTGTGTGTGTGTGTGAGTGTGTGTGTGAGTGTGTGTGTGTGTGTGTGTTTCATGATCAGTATCGTGCAGTGCAACACTCCTGATCATTGTGTGTGGGTGTTGTTGCTTAGCTCCTTTATTGTTTGCTTGTTTGGTATTTTTTGGTTTGTTTTGTTTGTTTCTTTGTTTCTTTGCTTGATCACCAACATTTTGCTGTATTGTGGTCAAGACGTGTACATATTCAACCATAAATTGTATCATGATTTTTTTATGTTTTGTTGGACAGAACATTCTTGGGCTGAAAGATATTCCCAGAGAGTTCCTACACATGATCTATGAAACATGTAAACACATCCCTGATACAAAGTGAGTTCTTGATGTTTTCTTTCTCTGCTTTCACTTTCAAAAAGTAAGCTTTCTGTCTCCATGTGTCTCTTATAGATTGCCACATGGGTAGCCACACTCTGTTTTCAGAGGATTTTTAACTCTGTTGCCAGAGACTCATAGTTGTTATGCAAGGATCTTACAAATTGCTGTAGATAACCTCTCGCACATCAAAAATAGCAATAATGACAGTTTGCTGCAGCCTTCCAGCTCTGGCTAGTCAGCAGTGACAAAGAGTGTTTGCTGAGGCTAACAAACTGGGTAAACTCTTTGGAGATGCACTTTCTGTAAAACACGTTTTTCTTCCTTAAAAAATAATCCAGATATACAGAAATTTTTGTTAACATCATTGGAAAGTTCAATTCTTTCTTTTTGTAGGGATATGACTTTGATATGCAAGCAAATCGTATATCCTACTTCCAGATCAATGACGCATTGTCAAAGGTCATTGTCAAGAGTTGTGTCAGCTGATCACCAGCAGACATGTCAACATAGTGTCAGTTCTTTAACCTGTTAAGTACTGGCAGCACCAGTCAAGTGGTTATACTGTATTTTATATTGCTGCAGAGTGTGGGACCTGGTGATGGGCATCGTTTCAATTGTGATCCTGTTTCTCTTGAAGGTCAGTATATTGTAAGTTGCATGCCTTGGTTCTGACAACAACCTGTGACACAAACACACCAAGAAAAAAAAAACATATGTAAAGTATTTTTGTGTGTGATTTCTTTTTCAGTCTTTATCGGAGGTTATTGTATATTAACATGTTATTGTATATTAACAGATTTTCCAGAATTTGTCAGAGCTTGTAGGAATATAACTATGAAATCACATTTGCATACAGACACACCAATTATACCTTCTTTTTTTTCAGAAACTACGCACCATCAAGTGGGCTGGAGAAGATGATCCAGAGACTGTAGTCCCTCTGCCAAAAAGAGTGGGCCGGAAACTGGTGTGGCTCTGTGGTACAGGTATGTTCTTGTGCTCTCATCTTTTATGCACTCTCGTTTTATGCACTGTTTTCTTTTTAGTTTTGCAGACTGTCTACTCTTACCATATGCATGGTTCCCTGTTTTTCTGGTTCCCTTTCCACTGACCGTGTACTTTCAGTTCTGCGATCTCCTGCAGGAAGGCTTTTCTTAGTCTGCAACATTTTGTCCCACAAAGTACACAGTATTATCTGCACAGCTGTTTAGCTGCATCCAGACTGCCAGTGCACTTATTCAGATTTCATCTGCACCCATGAAAACAGCAGGTAAGCATTGTGAAAAATCCAACACTTACATGTGTATTTGTTTTGTGTGTGCAGCTGCCAATGCCATTGTTGTGATCACTGCTGGTGCACTAGCAGCCATACTTGTGGAGAATGGTATCGACGTCTTCAGTCTGACAGGCAACATCACCTCTGGGTTGCCTCCCTTTGGGCCTCCGCCTTTCTCGGTTGGCAACATGACCACGGGTGATGTGTTTTCGGTAAGGATTTACATTTGCAAATAATTATTTGATGTAGTGTTTCTCAACATGAAAGTTGTCTTATGCTATGAAATTTTCTTCTTTCCTGTTTCCAGTCTGTAAATCTTTACATCCCAAGGGTGTGTGTGTGTGCGCGCACACACGCACACTCACACTCATACTCACACACACACACACACACACACACACACACACACACACACACACACACACACACACACACACACACACACACACGCAGATATAAAGGTCTCAAACACTCGAGCAAACCAATTCGGCGGGACCATGAATTGTGTCTGTAGAACAAGCATTCTGTTGATTATAAACATTTCCACTAGTGAACACAACTTTGTGATATGTCGCTGTGTTTGTTATACACGCCGTTTTTTTCTGACTTGGATTAGAGAAGAACAAATAAACAAAAAAAACCACAAAAAACCAATACTAGAAATGATAATACAAGTGAAAGAACAGGAAGACGTGTGACTGTAGTGAGCACCATGATAGTATTTTAATTACATGTTAAAAAAAAACAAAAAACAAAACCGTATCCATTGTACTTGCAGCATATTGGTGCTGGTTTCATCATTGTGCCTATTCTTGGACTAGTGGAGGCCATAGCCATTGGCAAAGCATTCGGTAAGTGCACAATTAATGCTAACATTTATTTTACAACAGAAGGTTTATTGTGAGTATTGCGAGAAAGTAGGTGTTGTTATTTTGAAGTTGGGATTTTAAATTCATTATTGGTAGTGAGCAAGCTAGCTTCTTTTCGCCGTTCTTATTCTTTGCAAGGTATACTTATATACATGTACCAGTTGATATGCAGTGTTTTTATATAGTGAACAAATCCATCTTCAAATCAGGTACAGAAAAGTAATTCCTTTTTACAGTGACGCCGTCTGTGTGGGTAAGGTGTTTGTATTAATTACTAGTCTTGCTTTTGATATTGAAGGAAAGTGCTCCTGATCTGAGTTTTGCTTATCTCCTAATAGCCCATGCAAAAATCGCAATTTTACTTTAAATCTTCAGATCACTAGGAACCACATCAAGCCACTATTATGCAATCTACAGAGATCTCGAGCCTAGCGAGGAAGGCCCATGCCTTGCATAATAGTGGCTTGCAGTGGCTCTTACTGGTGTGCAGTGGCTTGTTCTTTTTAACAAGTCTTATCACACAGCGGGCAGGGGGTGGTCGGGGTGCGGGCTCTTAAGAGTTATCTTTTCCATTGTTTTGCTTTTGCTTCCGTTTTATCCATGTTATGTTAACCTGTTCCAGTTTTGATTGACCTTGTAATTGTTTTACTTTTAACGATTCATTGTATTCTTAAAACGTAACATCATATATTTGATGATGAAGCAAGAATTCCTTGCTTAGAAAAAACTCCAAGTACTTTGTATGAAAATTCCAGGTTTCTGGTATGTATGCTACATATATGAATGTGTTGGTCATTGGAGACCGCAGATGGAGGGAAAATTAGGTTGATTAGGTAAGTCATATACTTGTGTATTGTGTTCTAGCTCGTGTCAACAACTACAAAATTGATGCCACCCAGGAGCTGATTGCAATAGGTAAGTGGTATGCTCTTTCCTAAATGATTTTCTGACACTGAAGATGAATGGTTACTCTAGTACCATACAGTCACACTGTTGCGCGGTGTTAAGCCCTAAATAACAAACTAACTAACTCAATCATACTGTTAGCTTCTTATAATGTTCACACTGTTGACATTGGTGAAGGATGTATTTTAGTGGTATTGTTAAGTTTAAGTATGGTACATGTAAAATATCCTTTTTTGTTTCAGGTGCTGCCAACATTGTCAGTTCTTTTGTCCACTCATACCCCGTCACTGGCAGTTTCTCCAGGTGAGATTCCGAACATTACTTTCCGTACAAGAAACAAATGAACCAAAGAATCAGAACACATTTACTCTCTTGCAAAATCCATAAGCTCAGTCCATGTTTTGTCCACAGTCCACATTCTGACTAAATAGCATTCCTCATGGACAAAATACACTCCATGACTTTTTTTTTATTTCTTAAGAAAAACAAATGTTCATAGAAATGATTTTTGTTTGTTCAGGACTGCTGTAAACTCACAGAGCAATGTCCGAACTCCAGCTGGTGGCCTTTTCACAGGTACAGTTCATGTACATTTCTGTTGTTGTTGTTGTTTTGGGTTTGTTGTTGTTTTGTTTTATTTTCTTTCCTTTTTTAGGGATTGGTGAAATGGTGTTTTCTTTGTTTTCCTTTTCGAAACATACAAGTTTGGCTGAACTCCACGATCACATAAGTTATATATTATTAAAAATAAAGCCAAATCAAAACCGATTTCAGAATGGCTTTTCTTGTTTCACGTTTATACATTTGGCATCCTTATTATGCACACAGCTTACCTTTCATTATCTCTTTATCTGTGCAGGTGCTTTGATCCTGCTGTCCCTCCAGGTGCTAGTGCCATACTGCTACTACATCCCCAAGTCTGCTCTGGCTGCCGTCATTATCATGGCAGTCATACAGATGATTGACATTCGCATCCTTCGCATTTTGTGGCGCATCAACAGTAAGAGAGAGCATAATTATTCATCATTCTGGTAGCAGCGATTGATAGACCCTCTGTTGTGAACTAAGAAAATGCTTACCTTCACTTTTTAAACTGAGCTTTTTTCTCCAGAGTGTCAGAACTACATCACGTATTTAAATGTGCTGTTTCCATGTTTGCTAAGTCTCAAAGAAGCCAACTTGTGTGAAACAGCCTTACGTGTGAGTGCGCCTGTACACTCAAAATGCTCTATCTTAATGATTAATAGAGCTCTGATCGTGAGACATTGCAATGTACATTGCCTCTGTTAACTTGCGAAAAATCAAATTCTCTTACCCTGCAGTTGACCATGCCAACAAGATAAAAGTATTCTATTGGCTCACTGGAATCTGTTTACACTGAATGACTCGAGTGGCACTCTAAAACTGTGATCTGTTTCAGGCATACAACATTTTTTGGTACATGTACTGATTTGTTCCTTAATTTGAAAATCATTTTCTATCGGTCACAGTAGTAATGATTATCTTTGCTCGTTTTCAGAATGGGATCTTGTCATACACATCATCACTTTCATTTGTTCCCTTACCGTTGGTATTGAGGTAAGTTCTTGGCTTAACTGTATCTTTATAACTGGTTGGGGCTGTTAACTTTATTGAAAATTATAAATGGCTTTTTTAGGGGAGGGGGTCAGGAGATGAGAGTTGTTCAGTTGCGTGTTTGTTTGTTTTTTTGTTGTTGTTGTTTTTTTGTTTTGTTTTTTTGCTGCCCCGACTTTTCGCCAGCTCCAGTGTGTTTTTGTTCTGTTGTGTGTTTTTTGTGTGTGTGTGTGTGTGTTTTGTTGTTTTGCTCGTGTGTGTGTGTGTGTGTGGGGGGGGGGGGGGGGGGTACTGTTGTTTTTTTAATTGTTGTTATTGGTTTTAATTAACCTCATATCTAGCCAACTTGACTGGAATCAGTGTATTTGTACTTTACTTCTAGGTGTATTACTTAAAGGCCTGTGATGTTATTTTGTTTTGCAGTATGGTATTTTGATTGGCATTGGGTTGTCCCTGCTACTGCTTCTGTATCCTATGGCACGTCCTAAACTCAAGGTAGGTTACATACCACTACTACATTATGTGTATGTGCCAGTTTTTGTCAGCTGCATCTTTCTCTTTCAAGTGATTACAGCATGTTGAAAAAATAGCGCCGGATCAAGTTCTCTGTCAAGAAATGACACTTTACCAGCATGTGCATGAAAAGCTTTTAACTTAAAATTACTATTTCGGGGGATGCGACTGTGAGTTGCAGACAGGCCCAGTAATGTGGGGCCAAGTGTGTTTGATTTATTTGATCTGTATTTACGGTAATCTGTTCTAATATAGTCTAATGGTACAGTGATCACACACTTTATCTGAGGGAATCTCAGCTGAGAGGCTTTGTCAGTCCTGTCTCTTACTACTATAATTATCAGATCACCCAGGCTCCATGTCCGTGTGCTGTTCACAGAACCTGTTCAGTCAGGATGCTTATGTTGAACTTGGACTTTCAGTGCTTGGGTCGTGAATTTGAATTCCGGCTGTGCTGGGGCCAAATATTGTGCTGGCCTTTTTCTCGTTGCCTGTCTTTGATATCACCCTTAATTGGTTGAAAAGGACGTTAAACTCCCAGACACCCACCCCCTCATGTTGAACTTGAAATTTATCTTACAGACCAAATACGAGCGCAGTGTGGTAGTGGTGCAGCCCGACCACGGCCTCTTCTTCCCAGCCATTGAGTATTTGGAGAGCAAGGTGCTGGGCTTTGCTACGACGGAGGAAAAGCCCAGGGCTGCCATCATTGACATGTCACACATATCTGGTGTTGATTACACCACCATAATGGTAATCATTTTTACCTTTCTGCTTCTTGTAATGAAGACAGTTAGCCTGTGTCTACTTAGTTAACCCACTTTCACAGTGAAAAGGAGCTTGATTGTTTGCGTAATGTTGTTTAATCAACTAGTTAACCTAATACAAACCTTCTGCTTATTATAATTTCCATTATGTGTGTGCATGTGCGTGTGTTTGTTGTTTGTTTGTTTTTTGTGTGTGTGTGTGCCACTGGGCTTATTTGTATGTTTGGTTGGTTGGTTTGTCACCTAGAAACACTGGAATTTGTATGTACTGCATATAACTTTTAAAAAATGTTTAAAATGTAGTAGCGATCAATATTTTGCAGCAGTCTTTAGTAATATTTCTAATTTGTATTTGTTTTTGCAGGGCATCAAATCCTTGCTTGCGGATGGAACCAAGAGAGGCGTTCGCATAGTTTTCTGTGAATGTTCAGTAAGTTTGTTTTGAGTCTTAACACCACCACTCCGAGTAGTTGTCACTGCTTTAAAGACAGTGATTACTCATAGCATGTTCAATGAAGAATCATAAAATGACACTATATTTGGTGGAGTTTAAAATATAAAAAAGGATAGGTGGATAGACATGATCATGATAACAGTAATAATAATATTTGTGGGTGTGGGTGTGTGTGTGGTGATTGTGAGTTCAGGTTTCTTTCAATGTTCTAATTGCTTCTTCTGTGTTTCAGCCACATGTGACTTCTGAGCTAGTCCAAGCAGACATCAAGAGCCTGACGCTTTGTGGCACTGTGGCCGAGGCAATGCAGGAAGTCGGTTCTCAGGGTAGGTAACACACCACATTAAGTTCTTTCCTTCTTTATATTTCTCCATCTGCACCGTAAGCTCGTTTATGACCTGTTCTTTTACTTTCTTGAAAGTTCTTTTCCTAATGTGTATTCATAGTTGTAGGCCACAGTAAGTTTTTCTTGCAGTAGGTCAGTAACTTTACAATTGTATTTTTTACAGGTTTGTTTCACAAAATTGATTTAGTTTCACAGCAGTTTTGGTTATCACTGCAATCGAAAGGGTGTGCCAAACTTGCTTTACCCTCACATCATTCTTTCCATCCTCTGTTCTTCAACTGCGGATATAATGCACTCTCTTTTCTGCATATCATATTGACATATCCTTTGTCACATTCGGTATCGCAAGTGAGTACAGAGTCTAACGGCAGCACCCTTTGCTTACAATTTATATAACACCTTTTAGTTTTTATCACTTTCATTTTATATATTTCTTCATTTAATTAGTAATGTGCACTCAGTAAATAATGATAAATCACATTTGTATAGTGTAATTCATGAAAATATGTCAACTTGTACGGCATTGACACATCACTCACACACACATAGAACATATCCTGAAACAGTAGGCACCACAGTTACACAAATCAGTAGAAACAAGTTGAAACAGATAAGTTTTAAAGTCAGATTTCAAATATGACAGAGTAGGTTGCTGTCTCATGTTGGCAGGCAGTGAGTTCCAGGCTGTTGAGGGGTAAACCGGAAGCTGTGTTCACCAAAAGATTTCATATTTCTCTTACGAATTTTGAGAAGCTTCTCAAATTTGTCACAGTGTTTAAATTTCAGTTGATCAAATAATTACAGCTGAAAAATTCTCTGGTCCTTTAAAATGCACTCTGTGCTCAAAAATGTGTCAGTGTGTAGGGTAAACTCTTTGTTTGTATTTAGTAAAACAATTTACTATGCATTCTGTGGGCCTACATTTTATTTTTCTTCGTGTAAGTATTATTTGCACAGCCATACATGTAGAAATTGTACTCTTACTCAAAGTTGTTAGATAAGCATATGATATGTTTTGAGTTTGGGTTTGTTTTTTTTTTTATGATGATTTTTGTTTTTAAATATCGCACGCATGCCTCTTTTGCTTTGTCATTTTCACCTTTTAACCTCTTACTATTATTTCTTGCATTTTGTCTAGTGTAAAAGTGTGTGTATAATTGCCAAGGGTGTGAACTTTCAGCTGTCATCTTTAGGTTTCTTTTATCCCTTATGCATACTTCAGCTTCATCAGAACCCTAAGGGATTCCCTTTCCATCTTGAGGAAATTTGACATGGGTGGTAAGTTGAAAAATAGAATGTCCCAGGCTGTACAGAAAGAATCCATGGACAATACATTATAATATCTTGGCAACTTGTATTTTATTGGACCTCAGCAAGTGAGTTAAACCAATATATTTGGTTGGTAGCGAGGGCTAAAAGGGGTTGTTGTCCTTTAAACTACAACCCAAATTCTTAAACATGATGGATGAAATACTTTCATATGTTCAGCATAGTCCAGCGACCAGAATTTTCCATCTTCATAATTTAATTCTACCGTGTTTAGTGAGCTTTAGTAAACCTTGAAGAGAAATGACGTTGCAGTGTTGTCTGCTGTCTTTTTGCATATTAAGTTCTGCTCAAAAGCTCTGGTATATTGCACATGGATTCATTGTGTACATTCATGTTGTAAATGGACCAATGGAATGCTGTTGAACTGAAACATATGGACAGGGAGAGTCGGGATTGGCCACAGCAATTGCAGCCAGATTGAAACTAACTTCGCCGCATGTTTTGCTGGTGGTGACTAACCGTTTGCAAAGAAAAGAAAAAGTAGCAATGTGTGGACTGGGGATTGTGGTGATGGACAGTTGGATGTTCCACTACAGCAACAAGAAAGGTCAACATATTTTAGCAAATGTGTCGGGTTTGGACATTGGATACTAACAAACCTATGTTGTGTGTTAATCCAAAGTCATGTATATAAGTAATAACAATAATGACGGTATGTTGGTAACATGAGTCCCACTTCAGCTTCACTATTATTGCTGGGGAGCCGGGACAGTCCAGTGGTACAGCGTTGGACTGTCAGTGCGCAGGTTGTGAGTTTGAATCCCCGCTGAGTCCAAATATTTGTGCTGGCCTTTTTCTCATTGCCCCAACTTTTATATCACTCATACGTGGTGGAAAAGGACGTTAAATTAAAGTCCCAAACACCCACCCATCCCACTTTTATTTCCATCTTGCCCCATCCATGAAGACTTTTCCAGCCTGGAGTGTGCGCTGTCAGTCAACAGTTGATGTCAGGTGGTTGTGTGTTGTGTCCCTATTTGAGTACAGACTTTGTGCCATTTGTGGATACAGTGATGACAAGCTTGACTAACACACCGCTTTAATTACTGATGTGCATGCAGCATAAAGTTTTTCAAATATTGTCTTATTATGTGGATGTAAAGTGTGTTGTATTCGTAGAGTTTTTGTTCATCATATTGGAGCCATTAGTTTGCCATAATTTTGTGCCATTATTTTTTCAGCATATATTCTATTTCCAGGTGTGCTTACAAATATTTCAGTTTGCAATCACATGAATGACACGCTGATGCTAAAAGAACAAAATTTTTATTGCTGAATATGCACATTCTGAGTGACTTATGTAGTAGATTTCTGATCAACTTTGAATCCTCACCTAAAACAGTTAAAAATATGTACATAGATGACACTCAGGGAGGATCACTGACATGGTATTCTTTGTTAACTATATGTCCTGTTTCATTCTTGGTGAAAATCTAGCCAGTACGATCTAGTTGGGGTTGTTTTTTTTTTTTTTTAATTTTTGGTACCTTAACTCTTTGACGACGGAGCGCAATTTCTGACACACGATTTCCTTATAGGAAATCGTGTGTCAGAAATTGCGCTCCGTCGTCAAAGAGTTAAAATCTAGCCAAGACAATCTAGGTTGTCTTTGTTGTTGTTGATGGTGGTGGTGTTTTTTGTTGTTGTTAATTGTTATATTTTGTTTGCTTGTTTTGTTTTGTTTGTTTGTTTTTGTTTTGTGTGTTTTGGTTTGTTTGTTTAGTTTTGTTTTTGTTTTTATTTGTTTTGTTTTTGTTGTTGTTTTGTTTGTTTTTGTTTTGTTTTGTGTGCTTTGATTTTGGTTTGTTTTGTTTTTGTTTTTGTTGTTATTTGTTTTGTTTGTTTTTGTTGTTTTTTGTTGTTCTTTGTTTGTTTGTTTTTTGGGGGGTATTGATTTTTTTTTTTTTTTTTGGGTGGGGGGGTGTTGTGTTGTGTTGTTGTTGTTTGGTTTTTGTTTGATTGGTTTTGTTCTTGTTTTATTTGTTGTTGTTGTTGTTTTTCCCATTTTTTGGAGGGTGTGTGTGTGGGGGGGGGGGGGGGGTATTTGTAAATGTACATAGATATTTATGTTATGTCGTAATAGTAGGAGTATGAGTGACCTTAGTTACCAAAAAAAAAAAAAAACAGAACCATAACCTCTTTCCATAAATGTGAATCATAACCAGTAATATTTTTGCATAGCTTTGCAGTATCTTAATCTTTTTCACAAAACTTGTGTGTTTCAGCCCAAGATGAGGAAGAGCAGCCTTTCATTGCCACCCTATAAGAATTAACACTGCTCTGACTTCATCTGCTACTGTGCCATCATCAGTGCTTCAAAGACCATCCCACCTGAGTCTACAAAGACACCTCAACAATTTCCACAAAGTGGTCCAGAGCTGCTGTGTTATGATTTTTTTTTTTAACAGATTTATTTTGTTGATTTGTGGATTCAATCCTTCATTCTTTTGGAACCAAGTTCATTTGTGGACCAACTAATATGACTTTACAATTTGCACACAAAGAAAGTTTTTATTGTTGAAAAGTCAGTGTTGTTGTATAATGTTGCATCATGCTAAAAGAACTGACACATAACAAAGCTGAAAAACTACATTTGCTCAGTGTTGCGTACAGATACAGAAAATGGTGGTTTATATGTTTGATACAAAATAAATTGTGCTTGTGTCATGTACAGACATCATCCCCAAGGCATTGATTTGTGCAGCATCTTTGGTGTGTTAGGTGATCTTAAACCGGTGAATTTTGGCACTCTACTGGTATACAGTGGAACCAGACTTACAATGATGTGATTGCAGTCTAGTCATTCATTGTGAAAACAGCAATGATTTGCATTATATAATGTCACCTTTGATAAATATGTGAATTGTCGGACTTTCATGGCCAAAGATCTGAACTGAGGAAAAGGGGAAAAATATAGCAAAAATTTGGCAAAAAAAAAGGCTTAAAACAAAACATACAAAAACCTGTTTTGTTCCTATTATGGTTCTTCCAGCATGACTCACACGCTATCATTTCACAGCTGCCTGTTTGGTCACAGCAAAGACAGGTAACATTTTTCTTTGGCGTTCCTTTTGTGAAAATGAATCTGATAGACAATATGAACACTTTCATCCTGCTTTGTGTTGTTCAAGTTCTTCCCTCACTTGTTTTGCCTTGTGAAATATGCCGCCTCTTCATGTTATCAGTTTATCAAAACGTCACTGTCCGCAATCGTTCATTGCAGAGATGTTTTGTGCTAGATTTTTTTTCTTTTGCAAGTGTCAAACACATGTTAGAGATTTCCTTGGCTGTTCTACAGTCAAATGGAAAAACAGCATCAGGGCTATGGATTTGATAGCATGCAGGTTCTTTTTTTCAGATGATGGTTGTGTGCATTGAATCTTCCATCTGTGCATAGTTTGGATGTTTTGTCAACAACAAGCTTTGATTGAGATTAGCTGTGTTGCTGTCTCAAGTTTGAAGCTGTGAAAAGTATGTTACAGCATCCGTTTTGTCTGTCTGTTGTTTAGTATTAGTCTTCATTTAGTTTCTGTTCATTTTTACTACAGTATTGTTGGGTGTAGTGTTGCATCTATTTGGACAGTCCAGCCTCTTCTCAAACAAGGAATTTTCCTTTGCACGAAATGTTTGTGGTGAATGCTTTTGGATTAGATGCTTCCACAATACTGTGTTGTTTGTCCGTTGAGTCGACGAGGACCACATTAGCCATCGGGGCGTTGGTTTTTCGGGATCTATCTATGCGTGCATAGCTGACTGACAAAGCCGATCCGGGCACAGATGAGAGGGACGTCATCCTGGAGGGTTTGCTGGCTCTGGCTTGCCTCCTTTTCTCTGCTGTTGATGTCCTGTTGGCCTCGCACAGCTTGGCACCTTCGTAGATGGAGGAGCGCCTCCCGTACCGGTCCATGGCAGGATTTCAAATGCTTTCAGGGATGCTTTTATCTTTGAAGCGCTTCTTCTGACCTCCTTGGGGCCGTTTTTCATGCTGGAGTGGGCGGTACAAGAGTCTTTTAGGCAGCTGGTGGTGTGGCATGCGAGCTGTGTGTCTTGCCCAGGGTAGCTGTGACTTCATCTTGTGGCTCCACAATACTAAAAATAGCAGTAATTCTTGTTTGGAGTAATGCACTCGGTGTACATTTGGTGTGTGGCTACAGTAAATGTAGAGACACGAGGGTCTTCTTTTGCACCAGTTGCAGTGGGTACTTTTGGGTAAACATCCATTTTGGTAATGGGCAACGCAGATGCCTTTACGTGGTTCTGAGCAGATAATCTGCGGCCACATTATGATATGAAGGTTATAAACGTAATCAGTTTTTAGTTTTTTTCATGTACACTTATTATTTAGATATTAGCTCATGTAGACAGTTACTCGTTTGTTAGTTTGGTCTGCAGCAGTTGCATTCCAGGCTGCTTAGTTATTGCAATACATGCTCTTCCCGTCAGTCCAGGAAATGTGACAGAGTGTGTGTACAATGTATGCATGTTTCTTCTGCACTGTGGATTGGTTTGCATAATCGTGTACAATAGTAGGCATATCCATTTACCCAAGATGTTAATTAATACAGTCTCTGCAATTAAAAAGGTGTACCATAATGATTGTCCAAAATTCAGAAAAAGCGAACAACCATTTTGTGACGTATCATGTGATGCAATGAATTCAGTTACAGATAACAGTTAATTACATTAGGCCGTTGGCTACATTATTCATGTATCTGTTAAACAGAAGAGATGTTTAATCTCTTGTCACAACAACCACATGCATTCAATCGTATTAGCCAAATTGGGGGTAAAACATGTACATAGTTATCGTTTGGGCTGTGTGATTGTGATAGTGTTGTGCTGTGCATATCCTTCAGCAGAATTCCTGTGATAATTTGAAATTTAATTGTTTTAATTTCTGAGTATAAGCTCTATAGAGCTGTACGTTGGATGAAAATACGTATTGGTTGTAGGTGTATAGGTTGTAGTCAGTCGTGCTTATACATATGTATTCAGGTCAATACCTTTTTCAAAAACTGCACTCTATGAACAAAGAACAATGAAAAGTATATGTGCATCGTTGAAAGTTTATTCGCTTGAAACGCTGGTTTCCCTCATGACTAGGCTACCCTTTACTCTGCAGTATTGGTGGAAAAAAAAACCCAACTTAACACTTAAAAGGAGAAGCAATTACATTCATATATAATTTGTAATTCTTGGGAGATAGATAGGGATTTGAGGTTAGCCAGCCGTGTCCGGTGTTTTGTGTTCGTCCATTCTCTCTTGTAGTTTGGGGTAATGTTCTTCAGTTACAAATGTGTTAGTGTTACATGCACTTATTTGGTCGCCTTTTGCATTTGTTGTTGGTGTTTTGTTGGTGGTTTGTTTTTCTTGCGCACAAAAAACTTGAGGAGGTTTTGCTGTTACTAAGGGCAAGGCTAAAGCTGCCTTTGAATGCAAACCTAGTGTTAGTGTTTGTTTTCGTTTTTCTTATTGTCACGTGAAATTGCTACACGCACCATTAATCACATTTGTTATGTTTACAAGATTTGTTTACACAGTGCTGTCAGTATAACAACGTACAAACCACACATCTTGCCATATTAATACATAATTATGAGCAGTAAAACTACTAATACTTTCACCATAGCAGTGTAAATCTTCCTCTGCCAATCACCATTAGCAGACACATTCTGCTGTGTAATTGCAAAACGCATTAAGTCTGTTGGTGTCAGTTGAGGAAAATGGCCCTTACATTGGTGTCTTTATCTTGAAATCACCCCCTTTTCCCCTAAAATGAAGTCATGGGCTTACTGTCATTTGCCATAACACGGCAGCATTGTATAATGTATATTGATGATATCAGATGCATCTTTCAACATTGTACAATGTCAGTGTATATCTCATAACCGCAACAGGGATAGTATATACGCATGTCACTACTGTTCCTTGTAACAGTAACTATCAGATATTCGCACTTTTATTTTCTATGCTGCTTCTTGAATTAAGTTGGAAATGATAGAAGTTCATAAGGATTTTTGTGATGGTCTGTGAAGTACACACACACACACACACACACTCCACGCCTCCCCCCCCCCCCCCCCCACACACACACACACACACGCCCAAAAAAAGAGAGAGAGGAAAAAAGCAATAACACATGATTATCAGTTTTAACTCAGAACATCAAAAACCTGTGTCCTGATGCCAAAAGGTACATAACATCTTTTCGATTTTGCACTAGTACATGTGCTTGCAAGTTTGGATGGATTTGTCAGGACCGTGTTGATTCTTCAGAATGTACGTGTATAATTGTCTGACAACGACCTGGGTGACTCAGATTTGCATATTACAAGCAGATGGCCAGTATGAAAAGCAGCAATGAGAAACTTCTTTTTCATCATTATTCATGAAAAAAATTTAACACTGTCGTGTGCTATTGCTAATGGTCAGCTGCGCCAAAAACTGTTGGTTTTCTTTCGATGCTTCATACACATAAATGTATGATGTGTGTCACCGCTTTCTGCCTTTATGCCCAGACGACAATCTTTGTATGTGCACATGTACAGGATTATAGTGAACCTCTCTCTCTCTCTCTCTCTCTCTCTCTCTCTCTCTCTCTCTCTCTCTCTCTCTCTCTCAAAGATCTCACTCAGCACAAATCATTCCTTTCTCCGCTTTTAGGCTGTGCCTTTTCACACCACTTTGATTTGTTGAATGTACAATTGAATTGAAAACGCGGGCCCAAGCTTATTTTTAAATGTGTTGTTGTTAAATGTTGTAAAGTGTGATATGCAGCGAGACTGTGAGTAGAACAAACAATTTCTACACTCAGCTGGTTTTTGATTATGATACAAGTGATCTTGATATCAGAGGGTGTCTGTGTGTAATCATTTTTCAGGTGCGCAAGTTTGCGCTCTTCTGATATTCATCAACTTGTACAATGGATTTTGCTTCCTGTGGGATTTATGACTGTGTTTCAAGGGGAAATTGTTTACTATAATTATTTGTTGTTAGAGATGAGATATAGTTGTTATGAATCCCGATAGGGATTTTTTAGCTTAACATGAACACACGTGAATTAGTACTAGAATTCTTGTTGATTGTGGAAAACTTGGAAAAGATCATTTTTGTACGGAATGTGGCATGCATCGAATGGAATCCTTGAAGTTTTATAATCCGAAAGTGATGTGAATGTTGCAAGTTTGACTACTGAAGAATAAATGGTACATATATGTATTTCCAAAATGTTTTGTAAAGATTCTGATTGCTGCTGTAAATTGAATATTCTCATACACAGTTGGTGATATATTTATAACATGTAGTAAAGCGGTATAAAATTCCTTGGTTTACTTGTAAGTCCTATGTTTTTCGTGTGTGTGTGTGTGTGTGTGTGTGTGTGTGTGTGTGTGTGATTGCCGACTTAACTTCACCCACTGATAAATCTACTATCATTTGCCAATTTCTTTTTAATATAGCAACAATTTCTTGGTAACAAATCGAATATAAGCAGAGGGGGTAGTGTATGTAGGTCGGTCGATATCACAATGATTATGGAGTGTTCTTGGCAATAGTTTCCTGAATCCATTTCAGAAAATCGTTGACGCGGATGTAAACTCCAGGATGTTTTGCACCTGCAAAGATAAAAAAAGAACAACCACCACCCATGGTTTTTCTCTTGTGTGGATAGAGCAGTACCACTATCTGCAAAAGAACTAAAACCGTTGCCTTTTTCTTGCCTGTAATATTAAATGAGGCAGAAATAGTACGGGTTTGGGACTGGTGGTTTCGTTGGCTGGCTTGGATAATAGTGATGTGATGGGGATAGATACCCCCCCCCCCCCCCCCAAAGAAAAAGAAAACGAGGTTGTTTTTTTGGGGTTTTTTCAATCGTCTTCAGTTGTCTGTAATTGTTCCTCCAACATGAAGGGCGGGCTCATATAATTATATTTCAAAGAACTGTCTGGTAGGAGCTAATCAGGTGTGTACGTGAACTGACAACCTACTTGCACAAGAGATGCCCCAAGATGTAATTCCGTAGAGTTCCCAGTGGTCAGCGTTCTTACAAACCAGAGGACCACCGGAATCACCCTGTGAACATTTAGTGTAAAAACAGTGTTGTAAGAGTTTTGTCTTAAAGGCATGGCAAATTTGGTTACGGAAACCTCAACCGCGTACGTTTATACTCTCTCTCTCTCTCTCTCTCTCTCAATGGACGACCCCACTCCTGTCAATCGAAAGGGCTGAGCCCCCAGAATTCATCCAATCGCGTCCCGCGGCATAATGAGCACAACACTGACATGGCAGGGTCTGGCACTACAACGAGGGAAACATCATGTTTGATATGACTGAAAAATGGAAAGAATGCAGCACGTCCATTGACGTCATTTGAGGGAAAAGGCCGTTACGTCAATCTCATCTTGAAATCACCCCTTTTCCCATACAATGACGTCGTTGACGTACTATGTTTTGCCAATACACAGAAGAGTAGAGGGACGGAGCTTTGGCCTCGGGGCTTCCCGAGTAGAGTCGTCTATTCTAGCAATTAAGTGGCCGCCATCGACGTATAGAGATAGACCCCCTGCGGTGCTGGAAGTGTGACGCCGCCGCGCGCCATGTTGCGAGTACCTGGAAGTGCCAGCTGTTTACATAGCGCGCATAGCATTGGCCAGACGCTATCAGCTGTTTACATAGCGCGCATAGCATTGGTCCGCTTTATCTTACGCCACATTTCTGATGACGTCTTTCTAAAGAACTTTGTATTTCGAACGAGGCGTCCTGTACACAGAGCATCTGAGTTCTGGTATTCACAAGATGGCCGCGATAGCGACACTCGCAAGCGGCGGTGGCAGCGTGCGGCGTTGCGTCTATCTCTTTACGTCTGTGGTGACCGCGTGGAAAGAGTAAATGCTATACGTTGCATGCGTCAATGCCACCAATGGCGAAGCCAGCGCAGACCATGTGCTCCAACACCTCTCCGTTGTACCAGTCAGGACTGTTGCACGTGTCACGGTCAATTAGGGGCACACCGGCCTGCTTCAGATCTCCGTCTGAAATGCCGTACAATTTATTTATTGGTTAAATTTTCAGTTGTTTATTTATCCCTTTATCAATTAATTTTTTTTTGTCTGTTTTTGGTGTGCGTGCGTGCGTGCGTGTGTGTGTGTGTGTGTGTGTGTGTGTGTGTGTGTGTGTGTGTGTGTGTGTGTGTGTGTGTGTGTGCTGGGGGAGAAGGGGCATTATTGTTCATAGGCCTGCGTTCTTTGGGTTTTTTTTTCTTTTTTAGTTTTTTTAGTTTTATATTTTTCCCCCGGGGGGGGGGGGGGGGGGTTGGCGGTGATGGCGTACCCCCCCCTCCCCCGCCCCACCCCCAGTTATCTACATATCAACCTGTTAAAGTCATATTTTACCTACCGTAGACTCCTCTCATGATCCGTAAACAATCCATACCAGACATCACGACTGCATGATGCATTCCCTGCACGATTATTCGTAACGCAAATTTACACGATCACCTACCTCCATAGCCGGTTACATAACACATAGTTCCTGCCGGCTGTAGTAGAGACGAAAGACACACGGTGTTGACGTAATCAGTCAGGTTGACAGGCTGTGCCAGTTTTACGAGTGCTAGGTCATTGGCTGACGTCAAACTGACGTAGTCGTCACGTCCGATGATTTTGCTGACGTTAACGATCTGCTGGTGACGGCTGTATGACAACAGTTTTTGCAGGCCCGCCACGACCGTCCAGTCGGTTGGTCGCCAGAAACTGCAACGCGATAAACTGGGATTTAATTGGCGATTGAAACCAGGTTTACCGGCCTTAAGACTTAAGAGCTCATAAGAAACCTCCTAAGCCACCCCGCACCCAACCCCCTACCCCTCTCACCCGTTTGAACTGTAAAATCTGCAAGGCTACAATAAGATTATTGTTGTTATTGCTGCGGTTGTCAAAATTGTGGTTGTTTTCAATGTATTTATTTGCTCGCCTGTCTGTCTGCCTGGGTGTTTGTTTGTCTGTTTTATCAATCTCTTTTGGATTTTTTTTAATAACTGTTGGTTTTGTCATTTTTGGAATTTGTTCGTTTATTTTTTAGTTCGTTCCGTGTAAGTAGTAGGCAAAGCAGCTCTGCTGTCCGCCCAATGTTTTTCATACATTGTCGGTTTTCTTGAGCGAAATCTTTCAAAGCAGTAGCACGCAAAGCAGTTCGGCTGTCCGCCCAATACTTTCTCTGTTTTTGCGTAACTTGCCGGCTTTCTTGTACGAACCTTTCAAAGCAGTGAGCGGCCGTGATGACCCACTCGGGGTCAATAAGTGTGCCGCCACATTGGTGTCCCAATCCCGTCACCCTTAGCGACACCTGCCACGGCCAACTTCCGGGTATGGCTTCCTGTCCTCCCACAATCCTGTGCTGCTCTAACTGGGGCAGGATGCTGGGACGTCCGCACTGGGTGTCGTTCGCTTAAAAAAAGGATGTGTGGAGCCTTTTCATGTATTTGATGTGCTTTGCGTACAGGTGTAAATACAGTTGAAATCACCACTGCCTTACGGTTATAGCGACAGGTAAGGTCGCCAGAACTGGTATGCAAAGTGCCCTTTGGTATGTACTTTTTTGGTATGACGGATTGGTAGACGTACATTCTGGATCAGGCTCATGTAACACGGGAGACGACTTAGTCCGAACAAACATCGAACACGGCGTTTTTCCGTGTTCCTCGTGTGACATATACGGCCACAGCATGTCTTTGCTCTGATTATTCCCGTTCGTGTTCGATGTTTGTTCGGACTAAAACGTCTCCCGTGTGACACACCGATGGTCCACAGATGGTCATTTTGCACGTGTCTTACTGTTGTCCTACACTCGTTATCGTAAGCAGCTCATTATGATTAAACAGCTTTGTTCCTTTAACGATGAAAACCTACTGCTAAAAAAAAGCATTCCATTTTGCAGTATACGAATACATACAACACAGGCGCTCATCCTCTCCAGTAGAACAATTCCAGTGGCCGTCACACACCAGACTGTAGTCAATGCATTCTCCAGGGCTGCAGGTAAAGTCTGATTCCGAACACTGGGCTACAGAAATTACACGGTCTTTTATGCACTCGGATGCTAACCCCAAATACTCAGTCTTACACGCATTATGAAATTATTATTGTCTCTTTATTTTTAACGATGTTATATGTGCATCGTAGGTCAAAATAAAGAAAAGCACGAAAACCAGTGGCAATGCAGAATGAATGCGGAAATCAAATCCCCCCCCCCCCCCCCCCCCCCCACACACACACACCCGACTTCCCCAACCCCACCCCAACTTGTAATTGATTCTAACGAAATTACGGAATAGCCATTTTGCGCAGAAATGTGTGTCTGCCTGAAATATCAGATGTTAGATCCCGGGCCCGACTACAACCTGCCCACTGTATGATAAGACATGGTTAAAAAGAACAAGCTGCACACCAGTAGGAGCCACTTCAAGCCACTATTACACAAGACATGGGCCTTCCCCGCTAGGCCCGAGACCGCTTCAGACTGCATAACAGTGGCTTGAAGTGGCTTCTAGTGATCTGATGATTTCAAGTAAAATTGCGATATTTGCTTGGGCTTTCAAGGGTGGGTGGGTTTTTGGGGGTTTCACGTCCTTTTCCACCACATAGGGTGATATCAAAGACGGGGCAACGATGAAAAAGCCAGCACAAAATATTTGGCCCCAGCCGGGATCGAACTCACGGCCCGAGCATTGGAAGTCCAACGCTGTACCATTCGACCACCCCGGCTCCCCGGGCTTTCAAGAGTTAACAATACTTATAGTTTGATCTGACTGTACCTACGTATGGGAGGGTGCCAGTGGTAGGTCAGGTTGAAACCCACTCCCCCGACTTGTGCGTTGGAAGCAAACTTGAGCACAACCGTGTTGTTGGTGGAGGTCAGTTCAGATTTAATGCGTTCGCCGCACAGTCTCTCATCTGGTGCACTAAAAACGACACAGTCAGTGCATGTGCCTGGTAGAGAGATCCCACAGACATCCACCACAGGCATATCAATCCGCGAGTAAGTCATTTTAACGGGTGTACTTTTACTTGTGATACAGCGGGGCCCTTTTTTCCCCTCTGCCCCAGCTCCTTGCCAGTTCCAGTGATATTCCTGTCAGGTCATGGATGGAATCCGTGGAGGGCTTGGAAGCTGGGGCTATTTTTATTATGCATGATGATAAGGATGATGGTGTGATGGATATCAATGTGGTTTGGGACTGCGTGACAGCGCCACATTCCGCGCTTCCTGTCATAAATATCCCGGTGTTAACCTGGCCAGGGAGCTACGGCACCTGCGGTACCGGCCGTGTAATCATCCAAAGCCTGAGATGTCTCATACATGTTTAAAAAAAAAAAAAAAAAAAAAAAGCAACCCCAAAGTCGCATCTGTGGAGTGGATGAGTCTCGGCTGTGTGGCAACAGCCTCCCCATTGGGCCCATACCATGCCCGCTCTGGGTATGACAAATCCCGCTTACCTCGGTTGGAATTCGAACCCGAATCCATGGTCCGAAGTGCTGACCACTACACTACGGGACCGGTATATTCATTATCCCGAGGATAAAGTAAAGAAAAGGACTAACAAATAATTCAAATCTATAATTATTCCCGCTACAGTTTTACGGGGCAAAGCTTGTACCAAAAGCCAAACTTGTAGGCTTACCAAACCTTCCACTGTTTCAAAAAAGTAGACGATTTAAAACTGGATCAGTTTAGGAAGTAGTTTTACTCCCACCTTACTCCCGGTCCCGTATGGGTTAATCTGGGGAAAAAAGTTTAATGAAGCGTTTCTCATTACAAGCGTTGACCGTGCTAACAAACTCACCTTAGATTCTGGCCGTAGTAAACATTTAGATAATCAAAGGAACATCCATTTGACCATTCCATCTCAAAATCTGTGATAGAAAGATCGACCACGTATCCTTCTGGTGCTGTGATGATCCACTGGCATGTTTGGTGACCGGCATAAGGAGTAATGCCGTCATAGCCGGGTGACGTCACTACGCCTGGAGATGACGTCATCGACAGTGGCAGGCCATTGCATCCTGGCCCTGGTTTTAGAGCTGTGGTTGTGGATAATATTGAAGACACTGTGGAGCCTGAATTGAACACAAAATCGAAACTTATGCTCATTCGGGCTGGTCTCTCCGGGTACTCAACCTTCCTCCCCCTACCCTTCCTCTACTTTTGAGATGTTCAGCCCACGAAATAAATACCTAAGAGGCTGTTTCCACTATAAACCCGAGTTCAACCCAAGTTTACCTCGGTTCGGGTAGGACTCGGGTCAACTTTATACCGTTTACACCACATTCTCTGCAAATCTAACCCTGACAATGACGTAGAAAAATCTACGTCACACCGGCTGTGATCTTGATCAAAGCATAAGCATGTTTGGTGCATGATGCATGTTTAGATTTGGAATGCGAGTTGGACCCGGGGTTCAACCCTGCCACGGAGCAGGTCCTTACCCGGGTCGCTAAGAAGCCGGGTTAGTTAAATGTCAACCCTGCCACGGAGCAGGTCCTTACCGGTGTAGGATCCGGTCCGGTCCCCCCTCTGAAGCAGTCCCCCGGGGGACCAATTCGTGGCAAAAACTGCTCTATAATGGTCCCCCCTTAGACATCCAGCCTCGTTTTCGACTGGTCCCCCTGGGCGATTTTGGTCCCCCCTCGCATCCAAAGTAGGCCCCCTCTCGAACTGGTCCCCCTCTTTTCTAACCAATGTAGAGCTATGTCAGTATTTATTTTTAACTTTATTGTTATAGTGTGTGTCAACTCAGTAGAAAACGTGACTCTGGATCTCTCTCACACTCTCTCTCTCTCTCTCTCGCCCCCCACACTTTCTCTCCTCCCCCCATCTCTCAAACACACACACACACACACACATTATGCACGCACGCACGCACGCGTGCACACTCACTCACGCACGCACGCACGCAAACACACACGCGCACACACACACACACACACACACACACACACACACACCTCTTTCGTTATATGTATAATTATTTTCATTTTTGTACAGAGATGTTATTCAAGATGA
Source organism: Batillaria attramentaria (assembly GCA_018292915.2). Lineage (NCBI taxonomy): Eukaryota > Metazoa > Mollusca > Gastropoda > Batillariidae > Batillaria > Batillaria attramentaria. The sequence goes on along the minus strand of JACVVK020000031.1, from coordinate 1,283,197 downwards.
TCTTGAACTGGGTCAAGGTTACAGTGTCAAATCTAAACTTTTAAAAGTGATTTAACTTCGTAGATTTGCCGTTCTATGTAGCCTATACTTTTGTTTTTTTATTTTCTCTTTTTTTTTGTGGGATGAGAAAACGGTCGCCACTAAAAAACAAAAGTATAGGCTACATAGAACGGCAAATCTACGAAGTTAAATCACTTTTAAAAGTTTAGATTTGTTTTCTCTTTTTTTTTTTTTTTTTTGTGGGATGAGAAAACGGTCGCCACGCTTCTTGACACGTCACGTGACTCGTGTCAAACATGCCTATAATTATAAGTACACGACAATTCATTCCGTACTTGGGCCACCGAGGTTGAGATATTTGCTGCAGCCACCCTCTTGGACACGCCCGTGTATGTGTTCACAAGAGAGGCTCCAGGCCGACAACCTAGGTGGCTGAAATACGGGCCAGTTTGGCAATCGGCCCCATTGAAAACAGACAGAGTAATTTATATAATGAATCTTGGACATCACTTTGCTCCTGTTTTTTGTGTCACTCCTTAGACCAGCCTGAGAACTGTTAGTCTTCTGCTGTTTTTGTTGTTTCAAGGGTCATGATTTGAGACACTGGTACTCAGTCTTGACTGTCTACTTGAAGTACGCTGAAAGCCAAAGGTGGCAACTAGTTTTCATGTCATGGACACTTACTTAATTTTGAAGAAATATTTTTTCTATGGCGTTGTATAGAAAATATTAGATACTTGGTCTTTGATGTTATTCTCTAAATGCTATTTCCAGTTTAAAAAAAATGACAGGAAATGTGGACAGCAAAAAAGAACCAATGCAAAAAAAACAACTGAAAGAAACAAGAACACAACCAAACAAATAATATATCTCACACACACAAAAATAACAACAAGCACATAAATCGGAAAAAAAAAGAAAAAAAATGTTCCTATGGCCCTGTGCTTTTGGGGACAATAAAGTTTTGTAACAATAAAGTTAAAAATAAATACTGACATAGCTCTACATTGGTTAGAAAAGAGGGGGACCAGTTCGAGAGGGGGCCTATTTTGGATGCGAGGGGGGACCAAAATCGCCCAGGGGGACCAGTCGAAAACGAGGCTGGATGTCTAAGGGGGGGACCATTATAGAGCAGTTTTTGCCACGAATTGGTCCCCCGGGGGACTACTTCAGAGGGGGGACCGGACCGGATGCTACACCGGGTCGGGAGAGCCGGGGTGGCCGAATGGTAGAACGTTGGACTTCCAATGCTCGGGTCGTGAGTTCGAATCCCGGCTGGGGTCAAATATTGTGCTGGCGTTTTCATCGTTGCCCCGTCTTTGATATCACCCTATGTGGTGGAAAAGGACGTTAAACTCCCAAAACACCCACCCACCCTTACCCGGGTCGCTTTTAAGCTGGGTTAGTTCAATGTAAAGGCACCAAACCAGGCCCAACTCGTGTTGAACCCGGTAAAATTGCCAGGTCTAAACGGCTTCAAAATAAATAAATAAATGCTGAGTTCCGAAAATTGAATACCTGGGCTGACCCCTTGTACCACGTGATTGTAATGTTTCCAGTGTGTGAGATATGTGTGATTCACCTGAGCGTGCATATTACGCTCAGTTCCCGGCGATGAATTTTGAACTAAGCAAATATGGGTAAAGCGCCTATATCAACGCATATGTACTGTTATTGCATGTAAGATCGTCTCAAATGACCTAATAATCTACGTTCGTTAAGTTTCCTCACCACAGTTACGCTCGTCCTCGCCTCCCATACAGTTCCACTTGCCGTCACACACTGAGTTTGAGGGGATACAAGTTCCTGACGCCGGGCAAACGAAGTCTGTATCCATGCAACTCACTGAAACAAATACAAATCGGTTACTTATGAAGGGAAAAATAGTTTTACTTTCCTTTCCTATTCATTGGCTCACTTGTGTAACAAAGTGAGTCTATGTAATAACCCTCCGTCGTCTCTGTGTGTGTGTGTGTGTGTGTGTGTGTGTGTGTGTGTGTGTGTGTGTGTGTGTGTGTGTGTGTGTGTCTGTGTGTCCGCAGTAAACCTTAACATTGGCCTTTTCTCAGAATCTACAAATAGCAGAGACACCAAAATTAATCTGCTGATAGACAGCCATAAGACCTTTCAAAATATACCATAATTATTGACCTTGACCCAAGGTCAAGGTCACTAAAGCTGTCTGTTTGGAAAGTTTACATTGGCATTTTCTCAGAATCTAGAAAAGCCAGATACATCAAACTTTGCATGATGATGGACATTGACAATACCTTTACCGGCCTCTCTATATTTAGTGACTTTGAGTCAAGGTCAAGGCCATGCAAGTTGTTTTGCGGAAAGCCTGATGAAACCTTAACATTGGCATTTTCTCAGAAACAATGAACAGCAGGTGCACCAAACTTGACACGCTGGTAGTCAGCCGTAAAACCTTTAAAAAAATACCATAGTGGTTGACCTTGACTCAAGGTCAAGGTCACTAAAGCTGTCTGTTTGGAAATTTTACATTGGCATTTTCTCAGAGTCTAAAAAAGCCAGAGACATCAAACTCTGCATGGTGATGGACATTGACAACACCTTTACTGACATACCTGTACTTAGTGACTTTTAGTCAAGGTCAAGGCCATGCAAGCTGTTTTGCGGAAAACCTTCCGAAACCTTAACATTGCCATTTTCTCAGAAACAATGAACATCAGAGACACCAAACTCGGCATGCTGATAGACAACCGTAAGACCTTTCAAAACATACCATAACGATTGACCTTGACGCAAGGTCAAGGTCACTAAAGCTGTCTGTTAGGAAATTTTACATTGGCAATTTTTAAGAATCTAGGAAAGCCAGAGACATCAAACTTTGCAAGATGATAGACATTGACAACACCTTCACTGGCATACCTGTATTCAGTGACTTTGAATCAAGGTCAAGGCCACACAAGCAGTTTTGCGGAAAACCTTCGAAAACCTTAACATTTGGAGTCTCTCAGAAACAATAAACAGCAGTAGCACCAAACCTGGCTTGCTGATAAACAGTAGTAAGACCTTTCAAGAAATACCATTTTGAATAACCTTTACTGAAGGTCAAGGTCATCAATAGCTGTCGCATTGGAAATTAAAATTGCCGTTTTCTCAGAAGTAGGGGAACCAGAGGCGTCAAACTTTGCATGATGATAGACATTGACAAAACCTGTACTGGCATGCTTGTATTCAATTTCCTTGAGTCAAGGTCAAGGCCATTCAACATGTTTTGCGGAGACTTTAACGTTAGCATTTTCTTTGAAACAACAAACAGCAGATGCACCAAACAAGGCACAATGATAGACAGCAATGAGACCTATGCAGACATACCATTTGAGTGACCTTGGCTCAAGGTCAAGGTCATTACAGCTGTCTGTTGTGAAATTTTACATTACCACTTGTACAGAAACTACAAAAACTAGAGCTGTCAAACTTGGCATAATGATAATTACTGATAAGCTCTTCACTTACAGATCTCATTGAATGACCTTGACCTAAGGTCAAGGTCATAGAAGCTGTCCTGGGAAAACTGTTATTTCGCCATTTGCCGTTTTCTTAGGAACTATGAACACAAGAGACACCCTACTTCAGGATAGCTAGTGATAGGAGCTTTACAAACATACTCTTTTGAATGACCTTGACCCATCTCACAAGTGAGCCAAGGAAGCTTTGCTCCTCTAGTTTTTATTTTACTTCACTTCACTTTACTTCACTTCACTTCACTTCACTTTACTGCACTTCACTTCACTTTACTGCACTTCACTTCACTTTACTTCACTTTACTTCACTTCACTTTACTTCACTTTACTTTACTGTAGCGTAGTTTAGTTTATTTTCGTTTTGTCTTAGTATTTTTAATACTTTTCTCGTGATATTTACCCTGTGGAGTGATGGCTTCCCACCGAAGTCTGAATCCTCTGCCAGTCTGAGAGAAGTCCGTACTGAAGTACACTACTGCGTGGTTTGAGAACAAAGTAACCGGCTGAGGTAAGACGTTCCCACAGTACCGACCTGACAAAAACACAAAATTTCACGTAGAATAACTAAGACAACTAAGAAATACTCCACAATCTAAACCGGAATACCACAGAAAGAAAAGAAGAGAGAGAGAGAGAAAAGGAGAGAGAGGGAGAGAGAGAGCACCTGATACGCACACTTTCCTACATATTCAACAAGGTCAAAATATGGGCAAAAGGTGGTTGCTCAACAAGGTGAGAATATTCCTTTTCCAGAATAGTTCAACAGATGTGAGGGGGGGGGGGGGGAGAGAGAGAGAGAGAGAGAGAGAGAGATCCTGACCTGCGACCTGAAGGACACTGCCATCAAAGACGGTAACACCGTCATGGCGGCAATACCCCGTCCTGTCTCCTTCAATGTCGAAAGGTGGCTCGAATTCTAGTCGTATCCGCTGCAACATTTATTTATTTATGTATTTATTTACCTACTTACGTACGTGTTTATTTCTATAGTAATGGAGGGACATGGGAAATGCTCGTTAAAAGAATTTCTAATGGAATCCATTTGAACAGGACAAAATAAACAGCACTGGATCCATGCACTAGGAGGGTGGGTGGGTGGGTGTTTGGGGGTTTAACGTCCTTTTCCACCACATAGGGTGATATCAAAGACGGGGCAACGATGAAAAAGCCAGCACAAATATTTGGCCCCAGCGGGGATCGAACTCACGACCCGAGCATTAGAAGTCCAACGCTCTACCATTCGACCACCACGGCTCCCCCCATGCACTAGGAAACTGGATATATACATATTAGCGCTCACAGCCTGAGAGGTGCATCACTACAGCTTTGTACGTTGTACGTCTAACTTGAATGCAGTAGAGAGCTGAATACACTCTTTCATAAACTGTTTTAAGCATCCGTACGTTGCCCTCTGGTACAAAAATATCCCAGTGACAATGGGCGTTGTTGGTGTAGTTGTTAGGGTAGTTCAAGCTGGACACGACGCCACTCGACTTCTGTATCTGGACATTCTGACCGTCAACACAAGCTGAATCTGTACACACACACACACACACACACACACACACACACACACACACACACACACACACACACACACACACACACACACCATCATTAGCGAGAAGGAATTTCATCCATGCGATAAAAATGGGAATTTTATTTCCAGAAATTTGATTAATGCAAAGATTATCAATTTTTTTTTTAATTATGCATGATGATGGAGATGAGGATGATGGTAAGATGATGCTATGGAGGTCCGTGTGGTTTGGGACTGCGGGACAGGGCCGCATTCCACGCTTCCTGTCATAAATATCCCGGCATTAACCAGGCCCGGGAACTACGGCACCTGCGGTGCCGGCCGTATAATCATCCACGTTATAAGACGTGTCATACCAAGGGAAGCACCCCCAAAGTCGCACCCGTGATGTGGGTGAAGCTCGGCTGTGTGGCAACAGCCTTCCCATTGGGTCCATAGCACACCCGCTCTGGGTAGGAGCCGACCTAGGTAGGAAAAATCCCGCTTGCCTCGGCTGGGACTCGAACCCGGGTCTCCCGGTCCATGGCCCGAAGTGCTAACCACTACACTACGGGGGCCGGATTATCAAGATTATCAAAATATTAATAATCATTGAGAGGAGTGACAAATGAAAAACAAAAAACAAAAAAACAAACAAACAAAGGGAAACACATCGATGCACTGTATACGCACCCATATACATGTACATGTGGGAAATGTTCGTGAAAAGAATCTCTAACGCATTGCATTTTTAACAGGACAAAACGAACAACACTGCACCCATATACTGCAATTCAGTAACAGGAAATTGGATATCTGAATATCATTAGCGCTCACAGCCTGGGACATGACTACAATGTGACACAACTTTGTATGTTGTGCGTCTATCACATCAATGCACTGTATAAGCATCCACATACATGTATAATATATGCCTTCTGAATGGTGGCATATATGACGTATATCACTAAATAACTACCTAGTTAACTAACTATAGCTGACAAAATAACTACATAATGATTAAGGGTCTGGCGCATGTTAAGGGTCTGGCGCGTCCTCCCTCCCAACACACACTTGCCCCCCCCCCCCACCCCACACACACACACACAAATAAATAAAAAATAAATAACTACAAGGAGGAGCAATCACTTACACTGACAGTAGAACTCATCCTCAAAGTCATTACAGTCGTTAACTCCGTCACAAAGGGCATGGGACGTGACACAAGTGCCCGTGTTGTTGCACGTGACCAGCTGTGACGGACAGGCAGAGGGGCCGTGCAACTGGCACTCTGCACGTGCACCATGGATAAAGGATCACACATACACGCGCACGCACAGAGAGAGAGAGAGAGAGAGAGAGAGAGAGAGTCCAAATCCGACAGGTACGCACACTAGCAGTAAAACAAATCTAATACAAAATGATCTTGACCACAACGACGACGACCAGCATCACCATCACCCCCGCCACCCTCCCTCCACCACCACATACAGAAACGACAAAACAAATACAACAGATGTCCCACATTACGATGCTCGGACAGGAACACTTGTGACCTCAGTGAAAACTGGATCTTGACCTTCTCGTGAACCTGTGAGAAAATCTGTGTGAAATTCTACCGGAATAATTCATTCGTTAATAAGCAGGTGATGACACACAGTGATAGCCTACTTCGATAACCGTAATGTCCCCCATTCTTTCGCTGTGAAGCAGATAAGGGAGAAGCGAGGCCTTACGAGTCAGTCACACACAAAGCCAACATAGAGAGTAATTTCGTTACATATTTGTTAAAATCAAAATTGCCTGCAGCAACACCCCCCCCCCCCCCCCGAAAAAAAACGAACCCTTCCTTATCCCCCCCCCCCCCCCCCCCCACACACACAGAATCACACACAAACGTTGACATAGAAAGGCTCTCTTTTAAAAGAAACCATGTTTGGTGTTTATATCTTTGCGTATCAATACAGCAGACACATTTCACAACAGTACCTCCAAAATACGACTACAGCAAAAGACAAAGCTCCAGTGGATTTTGTTTGAAGGGGGAATCAGCTAGAGTCTTTGCAAAGGTTCGTAAAAAGCAACAATAGAACTTACCAGAAATTTGAAGCAGATAAACCGCCATAAGAATTGACCGCACAAGCCTGTGTTGTCTCATCTTTTCAGTTGAACGTCTGACGTATGTCAATTTCGTAGGCAGCAAATTTATGAGAAGGCTTACCGGATACGTGGGTATTTGGTGTACATAAGATAATAGCCAGACAGCTAGGGTGTAGACTGAAGTCGGGTATCTCTGTAAGTCGTCTGTTTGCACCAGCCCCTTCATACTTGATAAATTTCCCTTTAGAGGTTCAGTGGGGAATGTCCCCGCGGTCATATTTGTCGGAGTACGCACGCCCGCACATATACACACGCGCTTAATCAAAGGCACACACGCGTGTACACACACACACACACACACACACACACACACACACACACACACACACACACACACACACACACACACACACACACACACACACGCGCGCGCGCGCGTAAACAAAGGCACACACGCGTGTACACACACACACACACACACACACACACACACACACACACGCGCGCGCGCGCGTAAACAAAAAAGGCGCACACAGACACACACACACACACACACACACACACACACACACACACACACACACACACGAAGGAAATCCACACACTGTCAAAATCCAACATTTATTATTCTCCTGATTTGATCCATTCGTCCTGAGCACGTTGTTCTTGCTGTACAGAGCACCATAACAAGTCTGTAGAAGACTGTTTACCAGTACTAGTCCCCTTCTTTTATTACGAGTGCTTTGCTACTGTCTCTTGGATCCATTTGAGAAAGAAAGCAACTCGCATGTAGACGCCTGGAGTTTTGTCCCCTGAAAAACGATTGGCAGTGATCAGTTTTATCAAATTTTTTTATTTCCTTCTTTAAAAGCATGGGTGGTTTTGCAACCACGACGTACTGGGAAGGTTATACAACATTGTTGTTGTTTATTTACTGGTTTATCCACATACAAAATCACACACATTCTGGTGAGCACTTCAACAATATCCTTATTGATAAAGTTATCAAACGTCGTGGATGTAACGCGAAAACTGACTGAGCTACGGAAGTTTGAAACAAAAATGTGGGTGGAATTGCAACCACGACGTAGGGTTGCACAACATGGTTATTGTTTATTTACTGGTTTATCCGTACACAAAATCACACAAGTTTTGGTGAGCACATCACCAATACTCTTATTGATAAAGTCATCAAATGTCGTGGATGTCACGCGAAAATTGATTGAGCTACGGAAGTTTGAAACAATGATGTGGGTGCAATTGCAACCACGACGTACGGCGAAAACTTAAGCATGACGGTGAGTGAAATAAATGAGAGTAACACAAATAAAATAAAAACACGACCGCGCCTGCCAAAGCTTCACACAAAGTACACAAACAAGACCTATTTAATTAAGCGTAGTTTCTTTTTTCTTGTAATGATGTTTTATTGATAGGGAATACAAATCAGACAATTGCAACAACATAATTATGCTAATCATGAATCGGATGATAATTTAGGACATTGTACGAGATGATCATCATTTTGCTCTCACAAATCTTACCTGCACACGATACACCCCACGATGTTACGCCGTATACTTCCCAGTGCCCGTATGTATTACATACTAGTGGGCCTCCCGAGTCACCCTGCAATAATGGAGTAAATATTCTCTTTTCACAACTCTCATACACTCGGCAGATATTGAAACTGGGAAAGTGACCGCTAATATTACCTATTTTAACCATTAATAAACATGAAACAGATATTGAAACTGGGAAACTGACCGCTGATATTACCTATTTTAACTGTTGAAAACATGACTGAAACAGATATTGAAACTGGGAAACTGACCGCTGATATTACCCGTTTTAACTGTTAAAAACATGAAACAGATATTGAAACAGGGAAACTGACCGCTGATATTACCTATTTTAATTGTTGAAAACATGACTGAAACAGATATTGAAACTGGGAAACTGACCGCTGATATTACCCGTTTTAACTGTTAAAAACATGAAACAGATATTGAAACAGGGAAACTGACCGCTGATATTACCTGTTTTAACTGTTAAAAACATGAAACATATTCAAACTGGGAAACTGACCGCTAATATTACCTATTTTAACCGTTCAAAACATGAAACAGGTGATGGCTGAAGCGCAGTACAACACACGAAGAACCGAGACTATGATCACAGTTTCCACAGTTTCGCCTCCTTCCAGTCCCTTTTAGCCACCCAACCACATCGGATGATCCCCTTTGTTCTTCTTCCTGTGCTGGGATGCTACCATTTTCTTTCAAGCACACACGAGTTCTCTCCCCTGCAGCGTTTAAAGTCTTTTATTCGGGTTGCCTGAACCGTTCCAAAATAAGAAAACGTTAAATTTTATGACTCGCATAGACTCACACGATTTTAAAAATTAATTAATTAATTAATTATTTTAAATTTCTCTCCCCCCCCCCTCCCCCCCCCCCCCACACACACATAAAAAACTGAAACACCCACATTGCAAGCATCAACGCCTCCGTGAGTGTAGCCAGCACAGACCATGTGATCCAGCACCTTCCCATCATACCACAGTGGTCCGTTGCACGTGTTGCGGTCGATAAGCGGCACAGCTGCTTGCTTCAGTTTGTTGGCGCAGCACGAAGCTAAATAGCGAAAAAAATAAATCGAATTCTGTCGTTTTTGCATGTTTATACACAAATAGCTTTTGAGTAAAGCGTGTATTCAACTAATCAATGCCGGCAGCCCGACCTCCTATCACCCTTCCCCAGTTATAATACCTTAGGTTACGGTCAAAGAAAATACTCAGTCGTAGTCTCGTCAAGTTAACACCCAAATGATGATATCAACTGTTTGTGGGTAATAGCAAAGACATTACATTACCAATCTGGTAATGTAATGTCTTTGGTAATAGTAAATCAAACCATCCATTTACTCGCACTGTGCTAAACTAAAGTTTTTGTTTCAGCAAAATAAATTCTTTCAATATTTTCTTCCCTTGCTGAGGATTCAAAGAGACAAAGCATGCGTACAGCGGCGGATCTGAAAAAGAAAACTTTTAGTATAAATTTGTCATGATTCAATATCCCTGAAAATGGAACCTAACACTTACTGAGAGTTTCTCCGAAGCCAGTGATGTAACACATGGTATTAGGAGGAAGCGTCACTGCCGACGGGCACGCGACGTTGACGTAATCATTCAGAATTGCCGGTCTTGACAGTTTGACGAGCGCCACGTCATTAGCTGACGTAGGACTGTCGTAATCGTCACGCCAGATGATCTTGCTGACGTTGAACAGCTGCTGGTGACGGTCTGATACATGCAGTTCGTGTTGACCCGCCATGACTGTCCAGTCCGTCACACGCCGGTTACTGCAAGTTGACAGACAACGAAAATTACTGCTAGACCGGCCCCCGTAATGTAGTGGTTAGCACTTCGGACCATGGACCGGGAGACTCGGGTTCGAGTCCCAGCCGAGGCAAGCGGGATTTTTCCTACCTAGGTCGGCTCCTACCCAAAGCTCGTGATTGATCTTTACAACTGGCTTCGTACTAGGGACGTGGGTTCGAAAGTAGCCGACTCTGCAGCGGCCGTAGAAGTTCTGAGGAGGTCATGCCACAGTACGTTGACCAAGCCGGAAGCGGGCACAGTTCTGAGACTGAGAGATGAAGTGAAAAGTGTATGTCAGAAGATGTCAAAGAAGCAACATTAACATCAACGTTTTTGTTTAGGGCTTTGAAAAGACTTTAAAGTGCGGGTTGTGAGTGTGTATTGCAATACAACAACAACAACAACAACCAAAAGCTATACCAAAGTGACCTCTTACTCGTGTTATTGTATCGTGGATAAAATTATATTGCGTCACCAGCGGTGAGGTGCCCAGCGTAGTCAGCCAACTCTTCTCTCGATATCCTTGTTGTATGGTGGTCTCTGACATTTACCAGCCATTATCGCACATTGGAGCAACTCTTTAATTTCCACTTAACCAAAAACATAACGAAAGAAAGAAGTAGAAGGGGGAGGGGGGGGGTTACAAAAAAAAACCCAGAAGGTTGGTTGCTTGGTTTGACGAAGAAGAAAGAGAGATTGGAACCTTTCGAAACAGTGTGCTGCGGTGAGGACCCACTCGGGATCAATGAGTGTGCCACCACACTCGTGTCCTAATCCCGTCACCCTTAGCGACACCTGCCACGGCCAGCTTCCGGGTATGGCTTCCTGTCCTCCCACAATCCTGTGCTGCTCCAAGTGAGGCTGGATAGCTGGTCGTCCGCAGTGCTCGTCGTTGTCTGAAAAACAACAACAACACGGAAATGTGCACTAAAACATTTCTATTGACACATGTTTTTTTCTTGCTTATTTGTTCATGAGTGAGTGAGTGAGTGAGTGCTGTGATCGTGTGGCGCTTCGACAGTTTCCAACATGCGATAGTATGTCCTCGGAGAGATGGGTGCGGAAAACAGTACTTTCCTCAGTGACTGCATGCATTGTAATAACGCTGTTGTCAAGAACCCTTCAGCAATGGAGACAGAACAGTCTACGAGAGCTCAACTACGAAGTTTTTTTTTTTATTACTCATATTTTTGCTTTTTTCATAACGTACATAAATTCACAAATACACCGACGTTTAAAGTAAAACAGAACCATAAGAAATGTAATAAGATAAAGGGATAAGCTGGTATTTGGTACACACATAGTTCTATAAATATATATAATAATAATAATAATAATAATAGTAAAAAAAATAAAAATAAAAAACCCCACAGAGTTACACCATACAATACATACTGTTTTTTTTTTTTTTTAAACAAAGACAAAATTTTAATTGAGTTTCTATTTAGGTGGTCAAAAGCAGCAACACCACTTACGACAGATGCGCTCGTCATCACCGCTCATGCAGTTCCAATGTCCGTCACACACAAGCCTGTAGTCGATACATTCACCTGGTCGGCACGTGAACTCATTTACCCCACACTTGGCTGGAAAGCGAACAGTATAGACTTCTAATATTCGTCAACGCATTGATACAGACGATGAGAACAGATTTAAACTCAGCAAACTCAGAACTAGTCAGCAAGGAAAGTCAGATAATTTACGCAAAACCTGTGCAGCTGTGCATGTTTTCAGGGGCTTCAGATACTAGTCATTTCTCAGGTGGAAGCCACCAAAACCCACCACTATTACCACCACCACCACCAACTGTACCACAGCCATCATCATCATCGTCGTCGTCGTCGTCATCATCATCATCCAGCAGATACCTTCACTACTCTACCCATGTGAAGGTGTGGGCATCTAAAGACATCATCATCATCATCATCATCATCATCCCACAGCAGCACCCAAGACTTGGACGTGCTGTACCTACGTATTGGAGGATGCCAGGTGTAAGTGATGTTGAAGCCAACTCCCCCGACCTCCGCGTCAGACCCGAACTTCAGTATCACGGCGTCGGAGTTGGTGAGTATTTCTGGCTTCGCTTTCTGTCCGCATACATTTGCCTTCGGTGTGCTGCAACGAACAGATTCGTACATGAAAATCCCCTGGTTATCCGCTAATGGACGATAAAAGGGAGTTAAAGCACAATCATTCCATCAACCGGCGAATCAACTGACTCGCAGTCGGTTTAGAATGAAATAAACATAATTACAAGCAATCTCAGAGAAAAGTATCATAGGCACATTGTGGTTGGAGACAAACATTTATACGACAGTGGCACGAGACAATCGTTCTGACACCTTGACTAACCCTACTCCTTGACTAATCCGACACCTTGACTAACCCGACACGTTGACTAACCCGACTCCTTCACTAACCCGACACCTTGACTAACCCGACTCCTTCACTAACCCGACACCTTGACTAACTCGACTCCTTCACTAACCCGACACCATGACTAACCCGACACCTTGACTAACCTGACTCCTTCACTAACCCGACTCCTCGACTAACCCGACTCCTTCACTAACCCGACTCCTTCACTAACCCGACACCCTCACTAACTCCACTCCTTCACTAACCCGACTCCTTCACTAACCCGACTCCTTCACTAACCCGACTCCTTGACTAACCCGACTCCTTGACTAACCCGACTTCTTCACTAACCCGACTCCTTCACTAACCCGACTCCTTGACTAACCCGACTTCTTCACTAACCCGACTCCTTGACTAACCCGACTCCTTGACTAACCCGACTCCTTGACTAACCCGACTCCTTCACTAACCCGACTCCTTGACTAGCCAGACTCCTTCACTAACCCGACACCTTGACTAACCCGACTCCTTGACTAACCCGACTCCTTGACTAACCCGACTCCTTGACTAACCCGACTCCTAGACAAACCCGACTCCTTCACTAACCCGACTCCTTCACTAACCCTACTCCTTCACTAACCCGACTCCTTCACTAACCCGACTCCTTGACTAACCCGACTCCTTCACTAACCCGACTCCTTCACTAACCCGACTCCTTCACTAACCCGACTCCTTCACTAACCCGACTCCTTGACAAGCTCTACTCCTTCACTAACCCGACTCCTTCACTAACGCCACTCCAGTTCACATACTTCAGGTCTTGGCCGTAGTAAATCTTGAGGTAGTCGAATTCACAGGTAGCAGAAGATTCCAGCTCAAAATCATTGATACTGAGGTCAATGACGTATCCTCTTGGGGCTCTGATGACCCAGTTGCAGCTTTGATGATTGGGGTAGGCATGCGCGCCGTCATAGCCTGGTGACGTCACTACCCCAGAGGATGAACTCAACACCGCCAGATGGCCATCACAGCCAGAGCCATGCACCGGGGCCACTGTCGTTGTTTGTGTGTTTGGATCTGAAGTGAAACACATAACCTGGTTATTTGATATCAGGAAGCAGCTTCTGGCATTACAACATATAGTTTCTATTGACGGCGGTGAATTTGGTTGATTGAGTGGACACACAAAACATGCGGAAAGACTGGGTGTAAACTTGAAACCACCTTCCAGATTGCCGTGAACATTGTTGTTGATACCCTACGGGAAATCACATCTTTGGTAAACTACAGGGTCCTTTGGCCTCATTACGTCACCGATTTATACAACAACAAATAGTAATACGGTGTAAAATAAAATCTGTGAGCGGCAGTTCCCCCCCCCCCCCCAAAAAAAAAAAAAAAACAAAAAAAAAAACAACAACAACAACAACAACCCCAAAACAAACAAAAAACAACAACAACAAAACAAACACAAAACAACAAACAAACAAACCCCACAACAACAAGCAAGCAAAAAACAAACAAACACACACACACACACACACACACACACACACACACACACACACACACACACACACACACACACACACACACACACACACACACAACTTTCCGAGTTATATGTGCCCCGAACACAAACGAATTTACAGGGACTATCTGATCGCTGTTCTTCACTATTAATTCCGAGCAAGGGCACTTAATTGCCTTTAAGAGATAAATAAAGTCTTATTGAACTGAATTGAATTGAATTGAACTGAACTGAACTGAACTGAACTGAACTGAACTGAATTGAATTGAACTGAACTGAACTGAACTGAACTGAATTGAATTGAATTGAACTGAACTGAATTGAATTGAACTGAACTGAACTGAACTGAATTGAATTGAATTGAATTGAATTGAACTGAATTGAATTGAATTGAATTATCATACAGGATAAACAATCACGACAACGACCACCACGAAACCAGAAACTGGTGTAACAACCACCTACTTTTACTGACAGCTGTCCACGTGATATGGAAGCCCCGCCCCTCCACCCCATCATCAGACGTGAAAGTGAGGTACAGGTTGTGTCCAGTGGACAAGACCTCGCCAGGTCGGTGTCTGTCACACAGCAACACGAGTCTCTGGCTGTTGGCGTCCTTCCCGTCGTACACCGCGAGACTGTCTTCCGAACACCTGCAGGGAAAAAAAAAACAACAAACACACACGCATTTCAATCACGGATCTTTCGGAGCTGTATTGGTGATGTCTAGCCTCGTTTCGCTTAGGCGCATGCGCAGTTACAGCCACACACCTTCCTGGTACCAAGGGCTCTGTGGCAAATAGTCAGAGAGCCCTTGGTATAAGGAAGGCCTCACAAAGTTTGGCACTGAGCAGAGTTTGGCTTCTGATTAGAAGCTGACACGCAAGCCGCAAAGCACACTGTCCTCCACATCCGTATTGCCTAGAACAGCTACGGACACTTGCAGTTTTCGTTCGCACTGCCATCAGACGTTAGTGAATTGCCATTCAGAGCTGCACACACACACACACACACACACACACACACACACACACACACACACACACACACACACACACACACACACACACACACACACACACACACTCGCCTACAGAAAGACCAGAAACCCATCATTCATGCCAGAACTGACCTTGGCGAGCCCGCCAGCATGAAATCGTCAAAATGCAGGACGATGAACGTGTCGTCAGGTCCCGTGATATGCCAGCCACAGTGTGCTAGGGGCGGGTAGTGGGAGTATGACGTGGTCCCGTAGCCAGGCGACATTATGACTCCGTGAGTGCCGCTCAGGAAGGTATCCGCTTCACACTTGATGACAGGTGTCGTGGGGGCGATCGTCGTGGTCGCTGGCAGGGTAGGCGAGGTAGGTTGTGATGGTGAGGGTGTTTGTGGTGTTGACGTAGTGGGTTTTAGTGATGACGTAGTAGGTTTTGGCGATGGTGGTGTTGACGAAGGGGATTTTGGTGGTGACGTAGTAGGTTTTGGTGTTGACGTAGTGGGTTTGGGCGGTACTTGTGTTGATATAGTAGGTGCTGGTGGTGCTACTGTGCCTGTAAAAAATATGTATTCGACTGGATATATTATGCACGTTAATTTAATGAACAATTCGACAAGTAATGTTGACACGACTGCAGAATCAAGATCTAACAACATCGTCTTTCAAGGGCAGTTGAGAATTGTAACATTATGCCTACTTCAGCGTTTCTGCTTTTCATTAGATCAGTTTTACGCTGTTTTCTTTTTATAGAGTTACCGTGTACATACCTCTGTGAGTGGCTTGTGTCATGAACTGACGAATCTCGGACGTCTTACGTGTTACCTCTGGTACACAGGACCACTGAACCCCTGCCTGTGTAATCCTAGACTTACATGCGTCACGATCCATGTGAATTATCTTACATTATTTAATCAATACTTACCTTTAAACGAATAAACAAATAAATAAATGAATGAATTTGAAATCTGTCTGTCGTCTGGTTTACCACAATTCCATTCGTCCTCGCCATCAAGACAGTTCCAGATGTAGTTACACACTGCGCTAGCGGGGATGCAGTCTCCGGTGTTGCACTCGAATTCTGTGGCTATGCAGTTGTCTGCGGATAAGAACACAGAGTTTATCTCCCCATTGATTTGCTTCTAAGGGAGGGGAATGTTTGTCTCGATTATCTGGTGAGTGGAGGGAGAGATCTAAAAATTGTGCACAAGCTAAACAAAGATATTGCATTTCTTAAGTTTCTTATCAGGTTCAAGGAGATCTAAGCTGCCAAAAATGAAAGAAGATGTGACCATTTTTATTTATTTATTTACTTATTTATTTTTTTCGGGGGGGGGGGGGGTGAGGGGGGTGAGGGGGGGGGGTGTAGTTAATTTGCAAAATGTGGTGTGTCCCAACATGATATGTATGACCACTCAGTTGGATAAATTCGTGTAAAAAGACACTTTAACGCTTTAACGTTCATCAGAAAACGTTTCTGATTCATATAATGCAAAACGACCGTATGATGATAATTCATTCTGGTGTTTACAAACTTGTGCACTGTTAATAATAATAATAATAATAATAATAATAATAATTCTTGTACAGCGCAGTGTCCCCACAAATGCGCTTCACAATTACAATCTTAACTAATAAATAAAAAATACACAACACGTACTGGCACAAGACACGCACGCACGCACGCACGCACGCACGCACGCACGCACGCACGCGCACGCACGCACACACACACACACACACACACACACACACACACACACACACACACACACACACACACACACACACACACACACACACGCTCTCTCAAACCTGCCACTTTTCCAGCATGTGGGCTCGGAACGGTGGAAGATCTTTGGTAAACTAGTCATAGGACAGTCTGAACAAGAAGGTTTTCAGTTTGGCTTTAAACTGTTACTCTTATTACAGCTATACTACTCTTACTGCTCAAAGGTCGTGCCGTTGTGGCTGCCGTAGATGTTCTCATCGTTGCCGACAGAGCTGGTAACGTTGGCGTCATTTGTGGCATAGTGGGAATCTCGGGTTGTGGTGTTGGAGGTACCGCTGATGGTAAAGCATGGACAAGAGAGTATTCCGTAAGAGGAAAGCATTGAGCTCGCGACATATTACCCGGTGGAGTGCCAAAACTAAACGACGGAAATATAGTGAAAGGTTTGGCAGGGACATTGTGACTGTGTGTAACTGACCACATTCTCTATGTACAGTCTGTATAGATATACTGCTACCTCTACTACTACTGTACTACTGATGATGACGATAATCATTTAGAGCGCCTGTTCTGAAGAGCTCTAGGCGCTACTTACACGCACACACACACACACACGCACACACGCACACACGCACGCACACACACACACGCACACACGCACACACGCACGCACACACACACACACACACACACACACACACACACACACACACACACACACACACACACACACACACACACACACACACACACACACACACACACACACACACACACCTCACATACTGTTCTCATTAAAAAAACAACAACAAAAAAAAACAAAAAAACTCTTAAGTCATTGAACTTCATTAATCTAATTACCCGCGAAATAATCTTCGTTGATTGCGCAACTGTAAGCTAAAATATTCACTCTTTCACACAGATCACTCGTTGATTCAAAGAGAAATGGAAGACAGAATTGTTCAGTGTTGTCGTACAGGACTTACCAGTACCTGAGGCCGGTAGCGTGT
Source organism: Batillaria attramentaria (assembly GCA_018292915.2). Taxonomy (NCBI): domain Eukaryota; kingdom Metazoa; phylum Mollusca; class Gastropoda; family Batillariidae; genus Batillaria; species Batillaria attramentaria. Next base: position 1,265,077 of record JACVVK020000031.1, on the reverse strand, counting down.
CCCATTGCAGCCCGAATCCAGTGCCAGTTGTGGACCCGTCAGAACTGAAACCGACAATGGCGTGGTTGGAGGACAGGGTTATAGGTGGCGGCACGGTGTTCCCACAGAACTGCCCTGAAAAAACAAAACAAAACAAAAACAACAACAATAAACGAGGTTGAGGTAGGGTGAAAAAGGGATAATCTCTCTGTCTGTCTGTCTGTCTGTCTGTCTGTCTGTCTGTCTATCTGTCCTCCACCCACCCACCCACCCACCCACCCACCCACCCACACACACACACACACACACACACACACACACACACACACACACACACACACACACACACACACACACCCTCCCCCCAAAAACAACAGCAACAACAACAACAAACAAACCCCAAACAACAACAGCAACAACAGCAAAACTCAAAACAAAACAAAAAAACCGAAAACAACAAAAGCAAACTAACAAAAGCAATAACAAAACAAACAACAACAGAAACAAAAAAACAAACAAACAAAAACAACCAACAAAAAACAACCAACAAAAAACAACCAAACCCTCCAAAACAACAACAACAACAAAAACAAGGAAACAAAAACCAGAGAGAGAGAGAGGGGGGGGGGGGGCGGGTCTGTAAGGTAGTTTCAAAACGGGTAACGTTCTGACTTTGGTACATGTATTATATTTCAACACGGGTAACTTTGACCTTGGCATGATATTTTTTTTCTCTTACCGACAAGATGTTGCAGATCACCGTCGTAGATGTAGACGCTATCATGGCTACAAATATTTCCGCCGTCCATTTCCACATGAAACAAGGGCAGGAACTCCAGGTGAACACGCTGAAAGTATGAGACCCTGGTTGCTGAACTTTCTCACTCATATGCTGGGGCTAAGAGTATTTAAAAAAAACTCCTCTTTTTTCTTTCTTTTTTCCTTTTTTTTCTGGGAATCAGGAAGCAGGTCCATTGCATTAGGTGCCTGAACCGCTTTGGAAGGATCTTATTACTCTTTCTCCCTTTGTTTCTCTTTTTTTTTTTGGTTCTGTTTTTGTTTTCTTTCTTTCTTTTTCTGTTTCGTTTCTTTTGTCCTTCCTTCATTACCTGGGGCTGAGAGGTAATAGGTAACAAGGAGATTACCCTACAATTTAAACACAGAGATAAACAAATCAATAATACAGTCACATGAGTTGAAAATGCGGTCATGTTGGGCCTGTTTTAAATTAGGAAGGGCCTGTTTTAAATTAGGAAGGGCCTGTTTTAAATTAGGCAGGATCAGTTAAGGATATTTGTTTTTTTATCTTACGTAAGGAGCATTAAGAAAACATGCACACAGGCAATTAATTAATCCATTTAACGTACATTGCCCGCGGGAACGAAGATGTCCCAACGACAGTGCGCGTTGTTGGTGTAGTTGTGTGGGAAGTTCATGCTCATTATTATGCCCCTTGGTTCCCCGATGTGAACGGAGTTGTCTCCACAACCAGATGTGAGGGCTGAAAAAAAAAAGGACTACATTGAAAATTCAACTGTTTGCCCTTACGTATGGCTGGATGGCGATTTTCCCATTCGAGGTTTTAGAAACACCTCCACGGGGAGCTGCGAAAGAACACACACACACACACACACACACACACACACACACACACACACACACACACACACACACACACACACACACACACACACACACACACACACACACATTCTGATGAACCTAGCATTGTGAAGTGTTTGATGTGTGTAATTTTTGTTCACCATCCTTGTGAGGTGCTAACATAATAGTATCATTGTATTTTAAAGGAAATGTGTTTGGAATTTTTTTTGGGGAACAGGGCAGAGGTCATATGAGAGGTCAGGTCAAAGGTGAACCTCATTAGCTCTCTGGCTCCAAAAGCCAAATGCGACCGAAAAATACACACAGAGCAAATGCGTGTGTGGTGACTTATCAGCGGTTTTATGAGGTGATTGAGTTAACGCCACCAGCGTGTCACTGAGGAGCCCCTGGCGCTGTTTATGAGGTTTGCGTTGTGAGGTAATGGGAAAATCCACCTCACAAAAAAATCTACCTCACAACGCCGGTGGAATGTCATACCAAAACCTCACAACCTACGGTTCGTCAACACACACACACACACACACACACACACACACACACACACACACCCCATGTCTGTGATATTGTGAAATAGTTTTTTTAAAAACTATATTCGAAAAACAAAGTTCGGTAAGTAATACGTAAAAAAATAATCATACTGAGCAAATTTGGTACCAATTATAGAAAAACAGAAGTGCCCAGAGATTTTAGAAAGGTAACTGCCATTACGATTCCATTTTAATTTCAATAGTTACTTCCCTTAGATCATACTGCTTGAAACAGACAGGCCAAGTGCTGGCTGCTGTATCAAATGTACTCACACATCGTAGGACAGTGAAGTTCATCCTCTGAATCCAGACAGTGATTGACCCCGTCACACAGGTGGCTGTGGTTTAGACAGATACCCGTGTTGTTACACGTCACGAATTGGGGAGGGCATCTCGGGATGTTCCGTCCATGCAGCTGGCCCTCTGCGGATATTACCACTCAAATTATAAGGAATCAGGGGCTTGTGTGCATATGTGAGTGATTTTAAGATGAGTGCGTGCTAACACTGTGGACCAGAATGGTTACCGTACAGCAGTACTCGAGTAATGTCCCTTTCACTAATCATAGCAATAAAGCTTACTACACACACACACACACACACACACACACACACACACACACACACACACACACACACACACACACACACACACACACACACACACACACACCTCTGTACACAGACAGGTACGTGTATGAAATTTAGGTTCAAGGTTATCTTATAAAATAGAGACATCCACAGAGGTTTTCGTTTAACATTTTACGGACTGTTGTTTCTTCTTTTCTTCTTCGTTTTAAATTATTTAACTCCTTCAGGGCACTTAACAAAATGCATCATTGTCAGCATCCAGTTAATTTGAGAGCTCAGCACCGCTCAGCTAAATGTTTGTTCATAAAATTAATCAAAACGAAAAGGAAAAGGATTAGATGACGATCAGCACATCAGGAGGTTCAAAAACACGCACAAAGAACAACAAACAAGACAACTTTATTCCCAGCTATTCTCCTAAGAAGCTATCTTCAGGGCACAAACAAGTAACTGTTAGAACAGTGTTACTCATCTGGATTTGTTCACGGAGATCAGCGTCAAATTGTTCTGTTATCTGTAATCGTGTACGCGCGGTTTGAGTCTTTTGGTGTGCTCATCTTGATCATAAAATTATGAACGTTGGTGTGTAATCTGTGTCACTGTGTTTGTCTCAGATAACCCAAAAAACAGAGAAAAACAGTCTCACCTGAACACAGGCAGGCAGTCGCCAGCATCAGAGAAAGGGATAGCCAAAGCCTCTCCATCCTTAGACATACATTTCCACCGGTCAGTACGAGTACACTTGTACATGTATACCGCTTACACTAAGTTGCAGAGGGACGCTGGTGGCTAGACCCGAAATAACCTTGTATCTTGGGAGGTCACACATTCTGTGTACCTGCTGTGTTTGCGATAACCAGCGAGTTGCGCTGGAGGAGTTGGACACACGCTTATGTGAAACCATCTCCATCCTTTCTTTGTGTTGTTCGAAAACTTGGAGTGAAAACATACTGTGTTTGCGATAACCAGCGAGTTGCGCTGTAGGAGTTGGACGCACGCTTATGTGAAACCATCTCTATCCTTTCTTTGTGTTGTTCGAAAACTTGGAGTGAAAACACGTATTACACCATATAATTATGTGCCCGTTCAGTTTCTGCGATATTTTAAATTTCTCTGTGGTCGTGTTATGACGGGACAAATCGTCATGGCTGCTTTTCGTGCCCAGATTGCACGATTACTTCAAACAATTTTTTTTGGTCACTGGTTTATATTATACGTTTTCGCTAGAGGTAAAACTACAGATTGAACGGATTTGTTTGATATGAAACCACCAGGCAGTTAGAACTTTCGTGCAAAACTGTTTTGTCAACAACAACAACAACAACAACCCCCCCCCCTAAAAAACAACAACAAACAAATCTTTAAAGGGCTTCCTTGAAATTGAGGTTAATGGCCACATGTATCGATATGTAATCTGCGTTTGGTAATAATAATAATAATAATAATGTCTAGTGCCCACCCTCCAGCTTCAGCTCTGAGCGCCATACAACAGCAAAACCATTACATACACACAGTCATACAAAACATTCTTCCAAACATCATGATCATGATGATGCTCATACACTTGGTGGCGTAACTGTTTGACGGCCATATGTTGTCATGAATCCTTTTGTCCCCGGTTCGGCCAGCCATACTTATCAACCCAAGAAACTTACATGTCGCCAGAGTAGGCGTGATGTTAGGGCAACATGCTTCTGTAGACAGACACACCGGAGTGTATGGAATGTTTAAAGCTTTGACTGGGAAGATGCGAGTGGTACTGATTGTCGAAACGTGATGCAGTGTCTTTGTTGTACGCCTGTCGTATGTTTGAGAGCGTGGGAGGGGAATCCGGAAGCTGGTTGATGTGTGTAGGCCTAGTAGGGGTGCCATCGTGACGGCTGCGACGATGTGGAGGTCGACTGCCCCTCCCCTCCCCCCTCCTCTCTACCTACTTGCCTGTTAAGACGTATCTAGATCACGTTTAACGCTTCTTTAGTGATTTGTCTCTGCAAAGCAACAGTCGTGAGATGACCTGATGTTGTTTTGAACAATCATTTTATTTAATGTTAAACTTTAGAAAACGTTTCAGCTAACTTTAAAAAAAGTTTCTGCTAGACTATATAAAGATGTTGTTGAGAAGTGGTTTAGCGCGATGAGGTGTTGTATTGTGTGATTAAAGTATTCTTCGATTCTCATGATGCTCGAGGAAAGTACCTGATAGGTCTTTCAGAAAAGTACAGGCAACCAACCAACCAACCAACCAACCAACCACCAAACCAACTAGTCCACCAGGTAATCAAGCGTCCGGTCGACCGACCAACCAAGCAAGCAATTTACAGGAAACTGCACCAGACAAGCAGCTGACATTCCTTTAATGGAATTAGCATTCATTTATCAGCAGAATTTTAGCATTATTCCTTGTCGTTTATTCCAATAGACTGTGTGTGGAAGGTTTGATTTTGAAATTTATACAAGCACACGCCGGACGTTTATCCAATCAAACGGCCGATTGCGTCACTGAGGCTGATGACGTCATATATCCAGGGGAGGTGGTAGGCGACATCAGTGTAGACGCCAGGCTGTTCACGTTGTGCGCAACCCTTCCCCCACGACACCAGTCCCCCCAGCACCCACGTCCCGTCCCGATGGCACGCATATGGGCCACCAGAGTCACCCTGTAACAAGGCAGTGTTTGTTGGCTGGTAAGTGGATCTTATGATAAGCAAAATAAACGAACACAGTAATAACATTTTCCAGTAAAATGGCCAGCAATATCTCAGAACGGATGAACCAGCAAACAATCAACAAACAAACGGCAGAAATATTCTCTGTCTGTCTGTCTGTCTGTCTGTCTGTCTGTGTCTGTCTGTCTGTCTGTCTGTCTGTCTGTCTGTCTGTCTGTCTGTCTGTCTCTCTCTCTCTCTCTCTCTCTCTCTCTCACACACACACACACACACACACACACACACACACACACACACACACACACACACACACACACACACACACACACGTACACGTGCAACACATTTCAGTGCCGTAGGAAACACAACATGATAAGCGCTGATTAGTGGAAAGATGAACCAATGACCATTTCAAACGTGATGTCACTTGAGCTTACTGAAGAGACTCACAGTTTGATTATGACATCACAGCATTATGCGTTTTGCCAAACTCGGAGACTCCTCAGTATAAGCTGTGACGTCAAATCTGCAACATGACGAAGAGTTTTCGGCAAATTCGGACTGTCACAAAAACTCGTTTGTACCTTGCATGCATCTCTGCCCCCAAACACGTATCCAGCACAGAAGGCGTCTGGTGTGATAGTCTCGTTGTACCAATGTCCACACAACGCCTTGTCTATGACAGGCAGAGGAACTTCCTGTAGAATTGTCTGGTCCCCTGTCCCTGGAGCAACAACAAACAGAACATTAATTTTCAGCCTAGACTTTTTAGGGCACCTCATTTTCACGGTTCCATGGTATAGACAGAATTGGAACGATGACATTTCTCTAGAAAATATTAAAATGCTGCGAACAACAACAACAACGACGACGACGACGACAACAACAAAACCAAGAACAGTTATGCGTCTGTGCAGTTTAAACAGCCAACTTTGCCAAATAGACGACTCCACTCGGCAAACCCCGAGGCCAAAACCCCGCTCCCTTAATCTGCCGTGTGTTGGCAAAACACAGTACGTCCATGACGTCACTGTATGGGAAAAAGGGTGACTTCAAAGATGAAAGAGATTGACCTAGTGGTCTTTCTGATACGACGTACCACATAAATCACAAAACCTCAAAACCTCAAATAAAAGTTCGCTCCCTTAGAGCTGTAAGTATACTGTACAGCTCCGCAAAGATATATTTCAATGCGTCATGTTTACCATGCCAACTTCTGTTTTGACACAGTACCGCTTGTGAGTACTCTTATCTTAATGAGTAGTAGAGCTCTTAATGCGATACAATGTTGTTTCCCCTTCGCGCGAGCGGTCGAACGTACAAATTCTACGACTGAGCGGTTGGTGTTGCTACAAAACTCTCGCTCAGTGTGTTAATCACGTCACTGATAACGCTTCTGTGGGCTCAGTGCAAGCATTTGAGATGCTGTCACTATGACTAAGCCCACTGTCGCGCGCGCGTGTGTGTGTGTGTGCGTGAGAGAGAGAGAGAGAGAGAGAGAGAGAGAGAGAGAGAGAGAGGGGGGGGGTTAGACCTATGATTTCCGTTTCAATAAAAATGAAAAAAAAAAAAAAAAAAAAAAGCTCAATAGCCCACCTCTCGTGTCTCCCCAACCAGTTGCGTAGCAACCATCACCGTCCTGCACAGTGTCTACGCAGGGTTCCGGGAGACAGATGGGAGTCAGGCTGCTGCTCTGGGCAGGCGTTGCCAAGCGAACGAGGGCGATATCGTTGCCATGGCCACTGGTGTTGAAGTACGGGTGCACCACAAGCTGAGCGATGTTGGAGTCATACTCGTAGTCGTCGGGCATGGTTGTGATGTAGTCTCCTACTCGCACCCTCCATCGAGAAAGATCTCGAGTGCTGTGAACATGTCACATTTTTTTAAAAAACCTAATTTATTGTCCCTTTTAGGAAACTCGGGCTGTTTCCCCCCATGGGAAGCGCGTCGCCGCGGTGCAGCCCCACCCAATACATATCTTATTTTTCAATTTTGTTGGGGGAGGAAAGCCGGATAACCCGGAGAGAAACCCCCGGATGAGCAACCCGGTAGCCAGAAAAAACCGGTATCACGTATCACAAGCTCGACCTGGGCTCGAACCCACGCTTCATCGCCGTCACAGCGGTGACGGCCGCTCAGTCGCGCTGCGGCTGTCCGACGCGTTACCTATTAGACCACCACTCACCACAAGATGTATGATCAGATTTTAAAAGGAGAAAGACAAACGGAGAAGAGTTTCAACCATGGTACAAGATGCTGACAAAGGGGGGTGAGCGGAGGTTAACGGGTAACTCGTTGGACTTGAGCATCAGCATATTGTGACCCTCCACCACGAAATGAGTCTTCTTGTGCTATTTGTTCATGTTACGACTCATTTCGTGGTGGAGGGTCACATACACATCTTTAGATTGTCGGCGGGTTCTCTCCGGGTACTCCGGCTTCCCCCCCCCCCCCCTTTGCTTTGGAAACGTTCAGCCCACGATATTCAAAAATAAATGCAATTCTAAAATTCCGAAACTTAAATTGCTGAGCTGGCCCTTCGCACCGCGTGATTGTGATGTGTTCATGTCCAGTGTGTGAGAGAATGCGTGTGATTCACGTGAGCGTGCGTGAGAGAATGCGTGTGATTCACGTGAGCGTGCGTGCTGGGTCAAGCTCGCGGCACTTTGAGCCAAATATCTGGGATAAAGCGCCTGTATTAATGAGCTTAGTAGTAGTAGTAGTAGTAGTAGTAGTAACGTATTAATTAGTACAATCTTTCTAACCGAAAACAGAAAAGCCAAAGAGTTTTTCCGATGCTCTGGGCCCGTATCTAAAAGTCGAGGTTAATTTAACCCACGGCTACAGACCAACCCAGACGAGGACAAAAGAAACCCAAAAGCAGAATTAAATAATAAAAAAAAATAAAAAAAGGAAGCGAAGAAAGGAAGAAAAAAATCCTTCTATAACAGCTTAGGCACCTTCCTGGAATGGGCCCGCTTCTTGATTTAAAACAAAAAACAACAGAAAATTTAACCCTAGAGCTAGTTTAAATCTAGGTTAGACTCTAACCCAGGGCTAAAAGCCCTAACCTCGACTATTACATACGGACCCTGGCGTGTTGAAGTTGGAAATGGCGTGGGAACCCACTGATTGATGGTGCAATTGATTTTTGAGCGGCTTAGCACCGGCAAAATGCCCATCCATTCTTGTTTCACCTCCGTGATATTTTGGCTATATCCCATAGCCTTCTTTAGCCTACTACAGACTCCGGATCAACAATGAACTCCCATCAACATTCAACTCCCATCAACATTCAACTCCCGTCAACATTCAACTCCCATCAACATTGAACTTCCACCAAAATTCAACTCCCACCAACATTCAACTCCCACCAACATCCAAACTCGTCCCAACACCCAGAGACTTGAGACGGTTGCAGAAGGCTGTGGGATACAGCCGAAATATTCCTTATCCTGCTCGTCGGTGAACAGGAACTAATGACCAGTTTGAACACTCACACGTCAAAGCAGTGGGCAGCCGTGATGATCCACTCGTCGGTGATGAGACTTGCCCCACAGTGGTGTTTCAAAATGTTATCGCTGGTCAGGTGACGTAGTGACACCATCCAAGGCCACGCCCCAGTAGACGCCTCCCTCCCGCCCACAATACGAGGTGTTCGGAGTTTGATGGAGCCGCAGCCTGACGTAGAAAATAAATAAACAGGCACGTTTAGCAGGACTTCGTAAGGGGGACTTCGCTGAGCAGCGTAAGCCACTAACATGTAAATTACGCACGTCAGGGGTTCCATTAGCTAATTATAGCGCGTTAGCTGCTCGCGGCCTCTGTCGTGTGAGCCTAATTTACATGTAAATGGGTTACGATGGTCAGCGAAGTCCTCCTTCCGAAGTCCTACTAAACATGCCAAATGAGAGTTGTTATCCTTTAGATATTAGTATTTTGGGCCTTGAAGCAGATTCTCGAAATGTATCCGAACGTTAAAACCCATTCGCAACACCGCAAGTTAGTTAGTTAGTTAGTTAGTTAGTTAGTTAGGGCTTAACGCAAGCAACAAAGACTATTTCGCGGCTTTACAGAGTCCCATTCTGCCAGGTCCTTTAATGTATTTAAAACATGTCCAGCTTAAAACATGATGTACATATACATTAAAAATGTGTGTGGCTTTAACCAATATGATGTCAGTGAAGATTTCGTTTTGTGTTTGTTGGCATCACCTTTGTGTAAACGCTTTTGATACAGTGATACAGCGGCTGTTTACACTACAACTCGGGTTCAGCCCGAGTTTACCTCGACTCTGGTTAGACTCGGGTCAATAGCGTCTACACTACATTATCTGCAAGTCTAACCCTGACAATGACGTAGGAAAACTTACGTAATGCTTTGGCGAAAGCATCATATCATGACGCCAGCTGCATGTTTACATCTAGTCATGGCGCCCCTCTCCTGTAATCGAGGCAGGATGTGACTTCCCCGATCACTCATGGGTTAGCCGTAACTAGTTTAATCTGGGCCCGTATGTAAAACTCGAGGTCAATTTAACCCACGGATACGGGCCTAACCCAGACTAGGACAAAAGAAACCCCAAAACAAAATTAAATAAGAAAGGAAGCGAAGAAAGAAAGACAAAAATTCTTCTATAACGGCATAGGCACCTTGCTGGAATGATTTAAAAACAACAACAACAACAACAACAAAAACCCCAGAAAATTTAACCGTACAGCTAGTTTAGTTTGTGGTTAGACTCTAACCCGGGGCTAAACTCCCGAACCCTGACTTTTACATGCGGGCCCAGAAATGCGAGTTGGACCTGGAAGCGGGTTCAACCCTGGTCTGTAGCAGGGTTGTGCCTTTTTGTCGCTTTTTGACCCGGGGTTAGTTACACGTAAATAGCAACCCGGATTTAAACCCAGTAAAACTGGCAAGTGTTAACAGCCTCACAGTTACACAAGGGCTGTACCTGGCACTTGGAAATTTTGGAGTGGACAAGCTGTAGTGGACAGGCCCTCCCCCGGCTCAACATGGCTGCTGGAAAAATCTTCTTTACACGTCAGCGACAGGTCGCCCGTGCATACTGGATCTTCGCTTCTGATTAAAGCACAATTCATGCAAAAGTATCCATTGTTTGAGTTAGTGAAAATCTTTTTTCACACAACAAAAAACGAGTGGGTGTTTGGGGCTTTAACGTCCTTTTCCACCACATACGGGTGATACCAAAGACGGGGCAACGATGAAAAAGCCAGCACAAATATTTGGCCCCAGCCGGGACACGAACTCACGACCCGAGTATTAGAAGTCCAAAGCTCTACCATTCGGCCACCCCGGCTCCCCCAGGAAAAACGAGAACAAGAATGCTAATAGTAATACCGATAGTAAACTACACTGAGCTCAGTTCCTACCGAGTAAGCTTGGGTTTGTGCACGAGTGACCTCACTGAAATAATTAATTTACGTGTGCATGGATTTAAATTTGGCTTACCGGGATGATGCACTTAAACCTGCTCTTAACTGGGCACAGCGCGCGAAATACACGTACACATCACAGTCGTTGCGCTCGGTGTGTCCACTAACTACAAAACTGAACACAGCTGTGCTCGGTGACAAACCGATTGAAGATGCACTGTCCGCCATGTTTGAGCGCCGAGTGACGTAGTACAGCCAATCAGAATCTGCTGTGGAAACCACAGTCACAGCTGTGGATATTTGAAATCCAGGTTGCTGTGATGACGCCACAGCGGCGGAAACCCCCCAAATCACAACTGTGTCACAAGACAGCACTGTGGCGCTCCGCAGTGCCCAGTTAAGAGCCGGCTTTATGATTATACTCGTGCTGCTGCCATAAGGGCCGTCTTAATCTAGCCTGATTTTGGCATACAGGGCCAAAACCGAAAAAGAGTCAAAACCGTGGGATACTCATGCGCGGATAACCGTACGATATGTGCTACACTGAATATGTAATAATCTACACTATCAATATTAACACCAACAGCAAAAAGACATTTTACCTAGCGTCGGTCCAAAAGCACTCCCTGACCGTAGTTTCGCTTCCGGTGCACGTGACACGCTCTTCCTGTGTCATGGCGGTCACGTTGACGGGTGCCCAACCAAGCGCTTTACTGTGAAAAAAAATAAAGACATCTAACACTTTACCATCGCTACTGTGAAAACAATGAAAACATCTAAAACTTTCCCATCGCTACTGCGAAAAACGCAGGACATCCAACACTTTCCGATCGCTACTGTGAAAAAAATTTAGGACATGCAACACTTTACCATTGCCACTGTGAAAAAAATTAGGACATCTAACAATTTACCATCGCTACTGTGAACAACATAGGAATCTAACACTTTACCATCGTAACTGTGAAAAAATTAGGACATCTAACACTTTACCATCGCTACTGTGAAAATCGTTTTAGGGCATCCAACACTTTGTCATCGTCACTGTGAAAAAAAAGGGCATCTCTCACTTTACCATCGCTACTCAGTGTGACAAAATTAGGACATCTAACCCTTTACCATCGCTGTATACCTTAATCTGGTGAATGGGTGAGTGGTGATATTGTGGAGCTAGGCATTTTACGTGTGCCTAGATCAGTGGCAGAAGAACTGCGATTTATCTGACCTACTTTTGGTCAGGCGGCAGGGAATCTGGATAAAACAGACGCAACAGTGATCTATTCTAAAGTTGTACACTAAGAATAATTATACTGACGGAAAGTTGAGTTGTCGACATGTGACGTCAGCGAGAGCTGCAGTATTGGGATTCCCGGTGATGCAGACGGTGCTCCATTTTCCTCTTCGGAACACGAGCAACAGGCCGGCACTGTCCGAACCCCCAGCCAGGCGAACTGTGACGAAAATAATAGTTATAACAATACCAAGGATAACAAAAATTTAATTCATCTCTCCGGGTACTCCGGCTTTCTCTCCTTCTGCTTTGGAAATGTTCAGCCCACAAAAAAAGTAGAAAGTAAATATAAATCAAAATTCCGAAACTTTACAGCTGAACCGACCTTCCGTAAAGTGTTGATGTTCGATTTGTTAGTGAATGCACCTGATTTACGTGAGTGTGCATGTTGGGTTCAGTTTGTGGTGCTTTAAGCGAAGAAACTAGGCAAGGACCCGTATTAATACACAGTAGTAGTAGTAGTGATGCTAGTAGTAGTAGTAGCAGCTGTAGTGGTAGTAGTAGT
>JACVVK020000031.1:1205000-1247500 GCA_018292915.2 Batillaria attramentaria | reverse complement strand
AAAAAAAGGGAAGCATTTTGTACTGGATTCACAGTCATAAACAAGTCAAGTGAAACTGTTTCTTTCAAAACATCATGAAACACAAAACAGGACAGGGGTTCGGGTTAGGGTTAGGGTTAGGGTTAGGGTTAGGGATTTGGTCTAGTGGTTATAGTGGCCGACTTGGGATCCTGAGCTGCCTGGTTCGAGTCCAGGAAAAAAAGGGGAGCATTTTGTACTGGATTCACAGTCATAAACAAGTCAAGTGAAACTGTTTCTTTGAAAACATCATGAAACATAAAACAGGACAGGGGTTAGGGTTAGGGTTAGGGTTAGAGTGAGGGTTAGGGTTAGTGATTTGGTCTAGTGGTTATAGCACCCGACTTGGGATCCTGAGCTGCCTGGTTCGAGTCCAGGAAAAAAAGGGGAGCATTTTGTACTGGATTCACAGTCATAAACAAGTCAAGTGAAACTGTTTCTTTCAAAACATCATGAAACATGAAACAGGACAGGGGTTAGGGTTAGGGTTAGGGTTAGAGTGAGGGTTAGGGTTAGTGATTTGGTCTAGTGGTTATAGCACCCGACTTGGGATCCTGAGCTGCCTGGTTCGAGTCCAGGAAAAAAAGGGGTGCATTTTGTACTGGATTCACAGTCATAAACAAGTCAAGTGAAACTGTTTCTTTCAAAACATCATGAAACATGAAACAGGACAGTGGTTAGGGTTAGGGTTAGGGTTAGGGTTAGGGTTAGGGTTAGTGATTTGGTCTAGTGGTTATAGCACCCGACTTGGGATCCTGAGCTGCCTGGTTCGAGTCCAGGAAAAAAATGGAAGCAATTTGTAATCGATTCACAGTCATAAACAAGTCGTGAAACTGTTTCTTTCAAAACATCATGAATCATGAAACAGGACAGTGGTTAGGGTTAGGGTTAGGGATTTGGTCTAGTGGTTATTGCACCCGACTTGGGATCCTGAGCTGCCTGGTTCCAGTCCAGGAAAAAAAGGGAAACATTTTGTACTGGATTCACAGTCATAAACAAGTCGTGAAACTGTTTCTTTCAAAACATCATGAAACATGAAACAGGACAGTGGTTAGGGTTAGGGTTAGGGATTTGGTCTAGTGGTTATAGCACCCGACTCGGGATCCTGAGCTGCCTGGTTCGAGTCCAGGAAAAAAATGAAGCATTTTGTAATCGATTCACAGTCACAAACAAGTCGTGAAACTGTTTCTTTCAAAACATCATGAAACATGAAACTGGACAGTGGTTAGGGTTAGGGTTAGGGTTAGGGTTAGGGATTTGGTCTAGTGGTTATAGCACCCGACTCGGGATCCTGAGCTGCCTGGTTCGAGTCCAGGAAAAAAAGGGAAGCATTTTGTAAGTTGACATCAACACTCAATTCACAGTCATAAACAAGTCAAGTGAAACTGTTTCTTTCAAAACATCATGAAACGTGAAACAGGACAGGGGTTAGGGTTAGGGTTAGGGTTAGGGTTAGGGTTAGGTTAGGGTTCAGGTTAGGGTTCAGGTTAGAGATTTGGTCTAGTGGTTATAGCACTCGACTTCGGATCCTGAGCTGCCTGGTTCGAGTCCAGGGTAAAAAAGGAAGCATTTTGTAAGTTGACATCAACACTCGATTCACAGTCATAAACAAGTCAAGTCAAACTGTTTCTTTGTAAACATCATGAAACATGAAACCGGGTTAGGGTTAGGGTTAGGGTTAGGGTTAGGGGTAGGGTTAGGTTAGGGTTAGGGGTTAGGGTTAGGGTTAGGGATTTGGTCTAGTGGTTATAACACCCGACTTCGGATGCTCAGCTGCCTGGTTCGAGTCCTTGGTGTGCAGGAATATGGTTGGATTTTTCCATACCAGATCGAGTCAAATCCATGTGCAGACTCGTTTACGGTGCCTGTCTCGCCTTCGTGTACACACGCACGCACAAATATCAAGTGTGCACGCTAAAAATCCCATGTTTATCTTTCGAAGAAGAGTAGGGTGTGGCACCAGAGTGAATAGCAGGGTGGAAGTTTGCACATAAAGTAGCGCATAGCGGCAGCAGGCTTTCACTGCTTCGTCCTCCAACCCTGCGGCGCCATAAGCATCTCAGTAAAGATGGATAAGTGCGCCGAGGAGACGTCTACCATACCATACCAATAATCAAATAAGACTGACAAGCTAACCATACCCACATACCTCATAATCACTCGCACACAAATTCGACAAGAACTCCGAGCATACAAACATACATACATACACACACATGCATGTACAAACATACATACATACGTACAAATCTCTTTGCTTTCCATTCTTCGTTTTATCCAGTATTTGCTGTGATATGCATTGAATAACACCCGTCACTTAAATAAATGACATTAGCGCATCAGCAAGTTGCCTCTTTCTTGTTCAGTTGTTTCATCCCACAATCAATGAACTTCAGCCTTCCAAAAAGTAAAGGGTCGCATACATACATACATACATACATACATACATACATACATACATACATACATACATACATACATACATACATACATACATACATACATACATACATACATACATACAGACGCACGCACGCACGCACGCACGCACGCCCGCCCGCACGCACGCACGCACGCACGCACGCACGCACACACACACACACACACACACACGAAGTACGTAAGTACGTACATACATACATACATACATACATACATACATACATACATACATACATACATACATACATACATACATACAATAATTATAGCGTGTTTATAACCTCTATGTTATAATCCAAGTTGTCACAAACTTAAATGGCAAGACCCCAATCCCCTCTAGCAAAAGTGACAATGTTCTAGCTGCTGCAACGGCTTTTTCTCAGATTTAAATTTTTTTTTCGGGCTGTAATATATGAAATCCAGAAAATGCACTCAAACAAGAGCGATTGTTTTGTGTGTGTGTGTGTGTGTGTGTGTGTGTGTGTGTGTGTGTGTGTGTGTGTGTGTGTGTGTGTGTGTGTGTGTGTGTGTGTGTGTGTGTGTGTGTGTGAGAGAGAGAGAGAGAGAGAGAGAGAGAGAGAGAGAGAGAGAGAGAGAGAGAGAGAGAGTTATAACTATGAGAAAATTCCCTTTCTTCCTAGGAACCGGCCTGTTATGCTTGACCTTAAAGTCAACACAACGTGTAAACGGCCCAGTTTTGACAAGCACGCGACACTACACGCGACACCACCTGGTCATGGTTAAACATCGTATGTCGGTTGTTCACTTGAAACAAATACTCTCTAGACGCAAGGGGACATAGTTAAAATTTCGAAGCTCACTGATCGATCAGAACTGTTTGCAATGACAAAATTATAAGCTTGATACCATTTAGAAACGTGCAAAAATTGTATAGCCTTCTCTAGGCAGTCGTTGCTAAGACATAAACCAAAACACGTTTTCTGATCTGTTGTACCATAGGAGTACCGAGCATTTAAAGGCAACGCATTTCTGTCATGTGACACCAAGTTCGCACACAAAAAGGATAAATGTTATATATATATACAAACATTACAGAGCTATGAGATAGTGTTCGGAGGGGAATTTACAGTTCAGAGTTACAACATCTACTGTATTTCTTTAACACTTTTTTCCTTGCGCGCGCACGCGCGCACACACACACACACACACACACACACACACACACACACACACACACACACACACACACACACACACACACACACACACACACACACACACACACACACACACACACACACACACACACACACACACACCCCGCAGATATGCACGCACACACTTTCTCCTCTTTGCATCTCACATTTCCGAACGAATCACACAGACATAACACAAACAACAGCATTCAACAAGGCGTCCTCAGTTGCCCGGCAGTGAGGTGAAAGTATAACAAAGGGGAATCATTCAGAAAAGCCGTCACTTCGCAATCTGGGTTATCTCCATCAAAGCCGAAATTCCACATTACCCCTCCTGTCTAGGAATGTCCTCGGGAATTGAAACTATCTTTGATGACACCGCTGTCGCTTATAAATCCTACGGAGACAAACAGATGGATTTAACAATACGTACAAGTAAACTTTCCTAGACACCGTACATCCTAGCGGACGAATAATTAACAACGTTCTAGTTTACGTCATTTTAGCTACTCTACTTCAGTTTGTTGTGTTTGAACTGACGATTACTTTACCGTACACTGATATGACCGTTTGGCTTTATCAAAAGGTCTACGTATCAACGACGATCTATATACTTTTGTTATAGAGTTGCTCTAGCTTTTTGTATTAAGTAAATTCTCTTTGGGTTGCTCTGATTACAGTTCATGAGAAACACTGCAAAAGTTGTAGGGGCGTGTACGCTACAGAAACACTCAGAGCTGAAACTGCGCGAATTAAAACTAACCATTTAAAAATTCTAAGTAACTTTAACACAAATCAACACATCAGTAATTGAATAAATCAGTAAACAACAACAACAACAACAACAACAACAACAACAACAACAATGGGTGAATGTCAGGAGGATACATCGGGAGAGAACACTGCCTTGAGCAAGAACTTGTTCGAGACTTTGCAGAACTTCATACGACACAAAAAAGGGGAGGGGGTGGGGAGGAACTAAAACTGGATAAATAAATGAATAAATAAATAAATAAATAAATAAAATTAAAAAAACACAAACTAAAGAACGAACGAACGAACGATTGATTTAATGAATGAATCAATGAATGAATGAGGTTAAAATCACCAGGGCCCGTATGTAAAATTTAACCCACGGCTACGGGTCTAACCCAGAGTAGGACAAAAGAAACCCCAAAACAAAATTAAATTAAAAAAAAAGGAAGCGAAGAAACAAAGACAAAAATCCTTCTATAACGGCATAGGCACCTTGCTGGAATGAACCCGCTTCCTGATTTAAAACAAAAAACAACAGAAAATTTCACCCTAAAGCTAGTTCGAGGTTAGACTCTAACCCGGGGCTGAACTCCCTAACCCCGACTTTTACATGCGGGCCCAGAGTGTGAATTCAAAATATTTCTAGCTCATGCCTCACCATAGTTCCATGCAGCAGGCTTCGCAGCGTCAAGACACAAGAGAAGAAAGAGATACGACAAATGTCTTCGGGACATGGCTTTCATTCGCTCTATGATGCTTAAGCTGAAAACATTATTGCCGTCTGCTTTGAGTCTTGTCTCACTCCTGAACTGTTTTGTCCTCCAAATGTCTTGCCGTTGGCTGGCAGAAACGTCTCTACAGTGTCCTTGGTGTGTCTCTTTCTGTTGTCTTGTCCAGCTTCTCCCAGTCAGAGTTTTGAAGTATTTTTCTGATAGTTTCCTGGCAGATTTTTTTTTCTCGCAATAATAATTCCCGCAAAATGCTTTTAAGTTTTCTTTAAACCCCCTCTGTCACCTCTCCAATATGTTTTCCGCAGTCTACATTTGTCCAGTCTACGCTGCAATCTCTTCTTTGTCTCTTCCACTCAAGAGCATTTTACTTTTCGTTTTTTCCAGTTCTCCGGTTCAGATCAGTTCACTGTGCTTCACTGCATCAAATCCTATTCACACACAGTTCCCAGCCAACATTCTGTCTCACTGTTCTGTCCCCGGCGAAGTCACGACTTTGTCTGCTACCCCCCAGCTCAGCGTCCCAACCGCTAGCGTTACGAGAAGCAGCGGGAAAAGGACCGTGCCTTGGGGTCGCCCTGTCACTATGCAGCGTCCCAAACCGCTAGCGTTACGAGAAGCAGCGGAAAAAGGACCGTTTGGGGTCGCTCTAACACTATGCAGTGTCCCACCGCGGTGGTCGAATGACTTCATTCATACTCGCTTTTCAAATCGTGGGTTGCGGAAATGAGTTTCAACTTACGACCTCAGTCCCGCTGTATCGTCACGTCCTACGCAATCCGTGCTTCCGGGAGGACGGGGGCGGCAGCAGTTAACACCCCACAACATCACAAGGGGGTGTGGGTGCACTCGTGACGTAAGGGTGGTGCTGGAAAGGGCGTTAAACGGGGTGGAAACGTAATGTAGTTCTTTGATCTACTGTGACTCAAAAAGTGTACCTTAAAGTCTGCATGTTCGAAATGAGTTCTGAGGGAGATAAACTGCCACTTAAAAATCTCTAAAGTCGTTTGCCAAATGAATAGGTGTTCCTTTTAACCATTGCGACCACTTTCGTGACTTATCGGCTTCCAAGAGAAATATGACTTTCTTCCGCCTGACGGTTCCACATCTGCACTACACGTCGATCGACCAAGTCGTTAAAAATTGTATTTATTGCTCTTTCAGGACAGTTCTATCCATTTCAGTTCAGTGTAGTTCAGTGTAGCTCAAGACTGCATGACTGCTCAGCGAAAAGCCCAAACTTAATGTGTTTTTCGATATCGATGTGGTAAGCTGGTACAGTGCTGCGTATTCCTTGTCTCATAAAAGACACATTTGGGCTGTTCCCAGCGCAGACATGCAGTCCTGGTGGGGGTGGGTGGGTGTTTGGGGGTTTAACGTCCTTTTCCACCACATAGGGTGATATCAAAGACGGGGCAACGATGAAACATGCAGTCCGAAATGACATGAAATGACATGAAATGACATGAAATGACATGAAATAGAAGAGCAAGACATACACAGCACTGTCCCAAACGTACCAGATCGAAACACACATTTGGGCTTTTCGATATGCAGTCGTGAACTGAACTGAAATGAAATGAAAAGACATGAAATCGAAGAGCAAGAAATGCAGAGCACAGTAACCAGCTTACGGGATCGAAACACACACATTTGTGCTTTTCGCATTGCAAACATGCAGTTTTGAACTGAACTGAAATAAAACGAAAGAGCAAGAAATACGCAGCACTATACCAACATACCAGATCAAACACACACATTTGGAATTTTGCAGCGCAGACATGCAGTCTTGAACTCAACTGAACTGACCTTAATAATGATAATAATAATAATGATAATAATAATAATAATAATAATAATGAGTATTGTATAGGCGCTTTACCCAATTTCACGAATCGGTTCAAAGCGCCGCGAACTGAACCCAACACGCACGCTCACGTGAATCACACGCATTCTCTCACACACTGGACATAAACACATTACAATCACGTGGTGCGAAGGGTCAGCTCAGCTATTTAAATTTCGGAATTTAGAATTGCACTTTTTTTTTCAAATTTGGAAAGAAGCCGGAGTACCCGGAGAGAACCCCCGACGATCGGTCCGAATGAACTGTGCCACATACGAGAAGGAAAAATTCTTTGCCCCGAGTGGGACTCGAACCTCTCTCGCATTGGTGACAAGTCTCATAACCGCTAGACCACCGACCGCCCCTTAACTGATATGAAATGAAATGAAATGAAATAGTAAGAAATACGCATCACTGCACCAACTTACCAAAACGACACACACAGAGTTGTCATCATGAAGAACGCTTCTCGCTAGACTAGAGCACATTCACTGAATCACGTTGTTTACTGAACAAACTGCCAACTTGTTCTCGAGCCCTCCCGTTGTGTGCTGAAGCACGGGTCGTTGTTACGAGACAGTGTGGCTTAATCAGCACGACAGCAGGCTTGTGATTATGTAACACACGCTAAGGATAATCCGGTTTGAGGGATACCAATGACAAACATAACCACGTACTTATCGTGCAGGCAGTCTGCTTGCATGCACACTGCCGCACACTCAAAACGCAAAAAGGAACACGATGTTCATGTGGAGTTAGTCAACTTAGCATTATATTTAGCATACTTAGCGTAATATGTAATAAGTATTCTGCTTAGGTTGATATTATATTTATGTCCTGAAATCCCCAGAGAAATATGACTTTTGCATCAGCAATTATTTACCTCAAAATGGTTACTCTACTGCCTGTTTCTAAGTTTAAATCAGCCGGAAATCAGCTACGAATTCTCTTTTCACTTTCCTTTTTTTTCAGCTGTAGGGGCAGAAAGACGTCCGTGTTTGTACTCTTTGCTGCAACAGCAAAAACAGCAGCAACAGCAGCAGCAGCAGCAGCAGCAGCAACAACAACAGCAACACATTTAAAAAGAAATGGATGAAAGACATCCCCCCCCCCCCGGCAAAAAAAGGAAACAGTACTAACAACAACAACAACAACAACAACAACAACAACAACAACAACAACAACAACAACAACAAGGAAAGAAAGAGGAAAGAAAGAAACAAATAATAAAAAAATGCATGATAATGTAACTTTTGTACGAACGGGGTACATGTATATTTATCAACCTTCTTACTAAAAGTGGTAACACAGGGTTCAATAAACGACTTGTGCATTTCCCCTTCTTTCCCTGTCTATAAGAATGAAACTAGACTGCCTAACCAAGAAACAGCCCAGAACCTATTCTTAGAATAATTTCCATAACCATGAAATCTACCTCAACACTTTTTCACCGGCACGGAACGCACACGCCGGAAATCAGCTACGAATTCTCTTTTCACTTTCCTTTTTTTCAGCTGTAGGGGCAGAAAGACGTCCGTGTTTGTACTCTTTGCTGCAACAACAAAAACAGCAGCAGCAGCAGCAACAACAACAACAACAACAACAACAACAACAACAACAAATAATTTAAAAAGAAATGGATGAAAGACATTCCCCTCCCCCCCCCCTCCCGGCAAAAAAAACAACAACAACAACCCAAAAACAAAAAACAAAGAAGAGGAAACAGAACTAACAACAACAACAACAACAACAACAACAACAACAACAACAACAACAACAACAACAACAACAACAACAACAAGGAAAGAAAGAGGAAAGAAAGAAACAAATAATAACAAAACTAAATGAAACAAAAGTAATGTATCGCTAGTACACAGCCCGAGGCGCAGGACCAATCTATTGTGATTCTGTTTATTTGCACCAATGTTACTGGTGGACAGTAAGCAGTGGATGATATCAGCCGACTTATTTCTGTTTCTCGGTATCGACATTTTGTTTATGCATGGGACGCAGATTTCGAAACCACGCCCCGTCCGTGAGTAACCTTACTGGTGTTTGCTGACAGGCAAAGATTTTGACGTCAGAAGTGGGGGAAAGCGGTTGGGGAGGGGTGAAGTAGACACGGGGGGGGGGGGGGGGGGGAAGGGGATAGGAGGGGAGGGGGGCAGGGAGTTTGTTGTGACCGGTAAGGAAGTGCGTGGAAAGTAATCGGATCAAAATATCAAGGTCGATGTCAAGTTCGCCGTCATATCGCAATGTGACAGACGGTTCACGTTTTCGCCAGCGAGAGACGTCGATGAACGTTGTCTGAAGAGGTCCACCGTAAAAATTAATGGTGAAAGGGCTGAAGAAGTTCTCAGATTCAATGCGCTTCGGCCCTTTACTAAAACCAGTTACTAAACGTTGTGAATCAAAATAGAACTATGATCAACATTTGTAACTTGTTGAAATGATATTTTTGAAGTATATTTATTTTTACGTCGTCTGTGTTTACATTTCTCTTAATGCTTCATCATTAAGCTGTGAATGAGACTTCCTTTCTTTGAGGGGAGCCGGGGTGGCCGAATGGTAGAGCGTTGGACTTCTAATGCTCGGGTCGTGAGTTCGTATCCCGGCTGGGGCCAAAATAATTAATATTTGTGCTGGCTTTTCCATCGTTGCCCCGTCTTTGATATCACCCTTTCCTGGTGGAAAAGGACGTTAAACCCCCAAACACCCACCCACCCGTCCGTTTCTTTGTTGTTTGCAAAGTAGCCTGTAGTTTGTTAGCCTGTTTTCGCGAACGCACAAAGCAACAGCTTCCAGCACCTTGCATGTGCGTGTTGCCAACGACAACAAAATCAGGTCAATGTCTAGGTCTGGTGTGGCTCCTAGCCTGCTGGAAACGATTACCAAGCGATTCGTTACATGAAGACCCAACCCTTCTAAGCCCGCCAGCGTATGATATGATATGATTATGATCAGTTTATGATGCATTTTGCGAGCACACGATCATAGCTCAGCCGGAGCTGTTTCGTGTCCTCCCTGCCAACGGCCATGTTCCGATCTGCAGGAGGTCCCTGGCATATCGGCGCCGGCTACTTATAGTTTAATGAAATTAACTTTAACAGCGACCGTAGGAAGTGCTGAGCGAATGAAGCACCTGCATGTTAATCAGAAATGGTGGATCGACGCGTGACTGAAGAACTAATTAATATTAATTAATTAATATTTACTTTAATGGGTGGAGTTGCTGATGACTGACTAACAGTAATTTCCAGACTAATTTTGGATGTGAGATTGATGAAATACCGTTGAAGGTCAGCATTTAGTGACCAGTGTATGCAGTTCGCTGAATGGGCAAATTTCAAGTGCACAAACGTTCACACTCGGGCGGGTAGGGGGTGGTGGTGGTGGTGGTGGGGGGGGTGTTTGGGGGTTTAACGCCCTTTTTCACCACCACATACGGGTGATATCAAAGACGGGACAACGATGAAAAAGCCAGCACAAATATTTGGCCCCAGCCGGGGTACGAACTCACGACCCGAGGATTGGAAGTCCAACGCTCTACCATTCGGCCACCCCGGCTCCCCTCACACTCGGGCGCAGAGAAAACACACACACACACACACACACACACACACACACACACACGCACGCACGCACGCACGCACACGCACGCACGCACGCACGCACGCACACACACACACACACACACACACACACACACACACACACACACACGGGGCGGAGGGGGCACCATGTCTGAAGGGGAGGGCACGGAGTCCACGACGGAGGAAACTAAACGGAACTGGCAACAGCTTGCAACGAGAACAAATTCGTACATCCTTACATCATAGAATTGCACGGGTCGCAACTGCAATTTTTTTTGTCCCTTGTCCACCGCGAAGATGATATCAAAAACATTTTGTGATTGACGGGAATTTCAAAGTAAATTACACATTGATATACCTAAGTAATTTGTCCTGCAAATAAGACAAATGTTTTACATTAATTTTTTTCCCAGTTCAGTTCAGTTCAGTTCCGTCCTCTGCAGTCAGTAATCTTTCCAGTTTCTTCTTTGAGGCTGTCCCCATATTGATTTGGTTCACAGATGCCCTCTGATGCCATTTCTTGTCACTGTTTTTAAGAAATAGAAAAATCAGGGAACGTTGACTTTAAATAAGTTTCTTTGATGGATAACTTGACATAGCCAATTGAATGTCTGAAAAAGGGAACTGGGACACGAAAGGTTGAAAACTGCCTGCTCGGAAAAGCTTTGATTTACGCTGTATGATTTTGGGCTAGGGTGGAGATCACAAGAACATTTTCATGACTGAATCGGACATAGTTTTTTTTTTTTTTTATCTGCGGAAAGGGGCTTATTATTATTAATCAATAAGGCTGTGTTGTTGTTTTGTGATGCACGCATGTTTGTGTTGTGGATCATTGATTGTCTGGATGAAACCGGTGGAGGAGGGTATTGTGTGTGTGCGTGGGGGAGGGGGAGGGGGAGGGGGAGGAGTTTGTTGGAGGTATAATATCCAATGGACTTGACAATGACACAACGACCCACCGATGACCCACCCCTCCCACCGATGACCCACCCCTCCCAAGCCCCACTCCCTGTTCCCACCCCCTTTGCACACACACACACACACACACACACACACACACACACACACACACACACACACACACACACACACACACACACACACACGGAATTGTGTACAGACTCGTTTAAACAGTAACTGAAAAGTAAGTCAACATCACGGAAAAAAGAAACACACGTTCATAACCCCCCCCCCCCCTTCCAACAACACACACATCGAGCAGAGTCTGCAGTCAGATACCTGGAGCCTGCCACTGCCAGAGGTCGGTATCAGAGACCAATCCTCTTACCGTCTTTGGCGAACGGCGCCGGATGTTTCTCTCGGTACATCAGTAATTAAGTGACACCCTCACGCAACACCGCCTCGCCCTGTTCCAACCTGACGGCACCACCCCTCGGGGATTACAGGCCCGTGCCTGGGCTGGGTCCTCCACTGGACCACTATATAAGGGTCGGACGCCGTGGGTTCGGAGTCAGCAGCAGCCACTGCAGCAGAAAGTGAGTGACCAGCTCCAGCAGCAGCAGCATCTGAACAGCACCAATACCTAGCACCCAGCAAACGAGGACCTCGCTGACAACAGTCACAAGTCTTTCCAGCTTGTTGAAGGTGAGTCTGAAAAGTACAAGCAAGCACATTAACAGAGCTATTTCCAGCATCGACGAAGTATTCTGTTTTATCCTATTTTGTTTTGCAGCAACTGGTATGTGATTTTTGCCGGCCCTTTGCAGCTCTGTACAACACGCTCCCTTTACAAGAGAAATTCTGAAAGTGATCAAAACGCATAGTTCACGTCAGAAGGAAGGCTATGTACCAAAACGGGATCTGTCTTCAGCACTGGAAGAAACGAAGCAGCATTTACTGTTCTTTTTATCAGTGTATAAAACCATGTTTATACTTAGTTTATTTTTGGACAACATTTTGGTGCTAGGTTTACTTCTTGGCAAAGTCAGTTATGGAGTAACATGTACACTGTACACTAAGACACAAAGCCAGTTATGGAGTAACATGTACACTGTACACTAAGACACAAAGCCAGTTATGGAGTAACATGTACACTGCACACTAAGACACAAAGCCAGTTATGGAGTAACATGTACACTGTACACTAAGACACAAAGCCAGTTATGGAGTAACATGTACACTGTACACTAAGACACAAAGCCAGTTATGGAGTAACATGTACACTGTACACTAAGACACAAAGCCAGTTATGGAGTAACATGTACACTGTACACTAAGACACAAAGCCAGTTATGGAGTAACATGTACACTGTACACTAAGACACAAACTCAGAAAGTAAAGACAATTATTTTGTATAATTTCTAATGTTTTGCAAACAAAAAAGAAAAAAAATAGTACTTGTTTAAAATGTCATTTTCCGCGCCACCTTCTGTCTGCTTCTAAACAAAGAAAAACAAATGTTCTTAGCACAAAAAGAGTGAAACAAACAGATCAGTATAATTCATTGTTTCGGTTGGTTTTGGAGTGTGTTTGAAGTACAATGTGTAAATCCTATTTTCATGGTAGACGTTGTATTCTGAACTAAGATAAAAGTTCTCTCAACGCTTAGAAGCGATACAGTTGTTTTCCGAGAAATACACTACTTTCAGCTATTAAACTCCATACTTGTGTTAGATGGGGAAGTCCTAATCACTTATATTTATTTTGTGAGCCTGACTTTGAAGGTGCGCAAATTACGTAGACCAGCTTAATTCATTATTCCATCCACGTCACCCAGTTGCATGCCGGGAAGGTTTTTTTGACGGGCTTAGGTGTTAAAAAGGGTGTTGCCAGAAAGGATGTACTTGTGACTCCACCCAACGGCTTAGATGGCACGCAACGGCTTAAGGGGTCAGAACCTCAAATTTCAAGGCCTTGCCTCGAAATAGCTTTTCTCTTCTGTCAAGTACAGGTTTACAAGTTCTCGACCTTATTGTCCTCCCAATGGTTCTTACCGCTATTGAACTTTTAACACTAAAAGTTCAGCTTATGATTTGATTGATATGGGAGCACTAACACACACACACACACACACACACACACACACACACACACACACACACACACACACACACACACACACACACACACACACACACACACACTTTTGAGAAAGATTATTCTGTTTTAAAAGGATATTTTGGAGTAAATTGTTGCCATGTTAATACTGTTTTGTCTGATTGTCAATTTGGAGCACTTACATTTAAAAAAAAAATCACTTTAGCTAAAAAGAGAAAGGGGAGCCGGGGTGGCCGAACGGTAGAGCGTTGGACTTCTAATGCCCGGCTCGTGAGTTCGTATCCCGGCTGGGGCCAAAAATTTGTGCTGGCTTTTTCATTGTTGTCCCGTCTTTGATATCACCCGTACGTGGCTGAAAAGGACGTTAAACCCCCAAAACACCCACCCACCCTAAAAGGAGAAAGAAAGAATACTTAAGAGATGTCCTTTAAAGGCAGTTACATTGATGACAGATGACGAGCGAGAAAATCGCTACTTGTTACTGATGGTATGGAAACAAAAATGTCTGTGACTTTAAAGTGCGACATACAAGAAGACAATAGCTTGTCATAGCACAGGTCACTAGCCAACTCATAGGCTTACAGTGTCAGTATCATTTCGCTAATCCTATTTAACATTGACGTACCTTGCCTCCATACACTCTACAGAAAATCACGAGACAGAACTGGAAGCTGAACAAACTGCGCTATCCTGGGCAGTGCACACGAATTGCCCGCCTCAGTGACCATGTTGATGTCCAATCCGATTGATTCTTTCCAGTCATTGACGTGCACGCGATGGAGGGTATTATGACGTCAGTTGCAGTCTCGGTTAGGCAATTTGATATGAGATTTAGTTCACTGATCACGACAAAAAGTTAATGAAACTCATTCATGTTGATACTGGGTCAACTGAAAACCCTTGGGGGAGGGGGGGGGGAGAAAGAAGAAAAACTGAAAAGAAAGAAAAGAAATAGAAAGAAAAGAAATAGAAAGAAAAGAAAGAAAGGAAAAAAAAGAAGAAAGAACAGAAAACAAAAAAAAGGAAAGAAAACAAACAAACAAACGAATGGCGTTATAGATGGCTTTGATGTGCTGGTGTGTCTAACAGGAACATGCAAATTCAAGGGTAAGAGCAGTCAGCCAGTCATTCAATCAATCAGTCAAACTCAAAATTGTTTGTTTCTGATTGTTAATAATCCATATAAACATAAATAACCATTATGAAGATTTTTACAACTATCCCACAAGGACATACTATCATGGCAAGAACATGTTTTCAGATTATTAGTAAATAAATGAGATATCTACGACACTGAGGTATTAGCTAAAAAAAATGTACAAAGTACAAGCGATCACCCCATGAAGCGATCAAGCTACGTGTACTTTGGCAAGTCTGTTTTGGGGGTATCATGTTTTTGTCGCTGACACTCAGGTGTTGCTATCGACTTGACTGCAGTCTGGTCCATAATTACGTCTCCCACGCCTGCACAGTATCCAACCAATTGTCTCAGAGCAATTGAATAAAAGCAGCTCCAGGGTTTCGAAAAGGTCTTTTAATCTTTTCTGGTAAAGTGAGACACCTCTGTGTTTTGCTGAAGAGGTTATTGCCCATACTGCAATCTTGGGATTGGTCTCTTAACGGATGATTGTGGTAGCAGCAGGAGGTATGAACATTCTGCATTTTTATCTTTCTGAATTGCGGAAACGTAGGTTTTAGCAACAATATTTCTCTCAACAATATGATCCCTTAGAAAAGGTCATAAAATAAGAAGTAAGCACAACGAGTGTTTGTAACAACCTCACATTGGCGAACATTTTACTGTTGAAAGTTATCGGCATGTCACTGCCAAACCCGACAAGTTCGCCTAGGCGATGCTCCACAAAAGACAATGGAAATATCATTCTCCGACGACAACATTTTAAGAGTTTGCTTACGGAGACAAAATTTTCTTTTTGTTCACAGGAACCTTCTGCAAGACATCACCATGACGACGGCACTAGCCACGACTGCGGCCTCGGCCATATCCAATACTACCCACATTTACGACACTTATGACCTGTTCATCCACCCCCACTGGAAGCAGTTCCCGCTTATCCCGGACATGTGGCATTACGCTATTGGTGTTTTTATCACCTTCGTCGGCATCAGCGGAACTCTGGGCAACTTGCTTGTCATCTACATCTTTGGGACGTGAGTACTGACATTTAATTCACCTTTCTGGGACAGTGTCTTTCAGTCCTGCCAAATTGAGAATGTCAATGAACTGTGAATTAAAACGACTCCCCCCCAAAAAAACCAAAAAAACAAAAAAACAAAACAAAACAACAACAACAAAAAAACCCCCAACCAACCAACAAACAAAAAACCTAAAACAAACAAACAAACCCAAAACAACAACAAAAAAACCCCAACAACAACAATAACAAAAACAAAACAAAAAATAAACAAACTAAAAAGAGATTAAAACAAGACTGAACAAAGGGCACAGAGAACTTATGAATGGGTGGCTGTTTTAGAGTTTAACGCCCTTTTCCACCTCATATGGGGACCGGGCACCGAGAAAATATTTAGCTTCTAGCCGCAGAATACTGATTATGATTATCCTTGTCATAAGTCTTAATGGTAACATGATTATCAGATGGATACACGCACAAAAACATCTGCGTATGTAATGCGAATTGTAAAAACACGCCAGTGTGTGTTCTAAATTGGCCTCCACCGGTTGCAGGACAAAGAGCTTGAGAACGCCATCAAACATGTTTGTGGTGAACCTTGCTCTCAGTGACCTGACCTTCTCGGCCGTCAACGGATTTCCTCTGCTCACCATCTCGGCTTTTAACAAACGGTGGATATTTGGAAAAGTCGGTGAGTATACGTGGAACTGTGATTTTGAGTTCCATCGCTCAATTTTGCGCGTAAAAACCTGAGAGAATTTGAACGGAAGAGGAAGAGTCACACCAGAGGACAATAGCTCTGAGAAAATTCGATCAAAATGCGAAAGATTTCTGCTGTCTGCCTTGGCTCAGCTCTGATCGTGCGCTCAAACTCCACAAAAACTAATGAGCGTATCATACCAAAAGCCCCTAAAAAGCTACTTCTGCAAGCTGGATACAAGTGAAAGACGTGAATAAACTTCATGTTACAAGAAAAGGTTTAATACGCCTGTTAAGCTGAAACCTACACACGCTTCCCGCCGCTCTCCAACACGTTGTTACACGAAGTTCACTTGCTTCTCTCCCCAGCCTGCGAGCTATACGGTCTTGTAGGCGGCATCTTCGGCCTGATGTCCATCAACACTATGGCGGTGATTGCTATTGACCGTTACAACGTGATCGCCAAGCCCATCAAGGCTGCCCGCACTCTGAGCTACCGCAAGGCCTTCATGATGATCGTGCTGGTCTGGGTGTGGTCCATCACCTGGACCATCCCCCCACTGTTCGGCTGGGGCGCCTACATCCCCGAGGGATTCCAGACGTCCTGCACCTTCGACTACCTCACCCGCAACGACTACTTCCGGTAAGAGCTCGTTGGATCGATACGTTTGTTTCTTAGCTTGCTTCATTGTTTCTGATATTGCAGAGGGTGGGTGGGTGTTTGGCAGTTGAACGCCCTTTACCACCACGTAAAGGTGATATCAAAGACGGGGCAACGAGAAAAACGCTACCAAAATCATTTGGCCCCAGCCGGGATTCGAACTCACGACCCGAGCATTGAGAGGCCAACGCTCTACCATTCGACTATCCCGGGTCCCCCTGATATTGCAGAGCCAAAAGACTAATATATTTTAGTTCGAATACAAAGATTTCCGTATTCGAGCGAGGTCGTCATCTAGACACTTCACATCCCTTGAAATGCACAACTGGAGACGATAGTACATGTACCATACCAAATTTCTACATCTGGGAATTAAGGGTGTCAGAGCCCCTTATCTGACTCCCAGTCAATGAAATTTGTTACCGCGCTACGACCACAGATGATCATGTTGTTGTTTGTTTTACAGGTCCTACATCATGTGCCTGTACATCTGTGGCTTCGCCGTGCCCCTGGCCGCCATCATTTTCTGCTACTTCTTCATCTACCGCGCCGTGGCCGAGCACGAGGCTGAGATGGGCAAGATGGCCAAGAAGCTGAACGCCGAGATCCGTCAAGGTCAAGCCGCCCAGAAGGCCGAGATCAAGACCGCCAAGATCGCCATGACCATCATCATGACCTACCTCATGTCCTGGCTTCCGTACGCCACTGTCGCTCTGATCGCCCAGTTCGGACCTGCTGAGTACGTCACCCCTTACGTGTCTGAGCTGCCCGTTATGTTCGCCAAGGTATGTGACTTTCCCCTTTATTTCTTTACAGTAGTAAACTTTACAAGCACAGACGAATCGAGTCATGTTTCACTTCGCTCAAGCATCGTGTCTTCAACTGGCCTGATTTTTTTTCTGGTCTTCCAGTGACGGATATAACAGCAGATACGATAATACTTATCTCTTTACTATACTTTACGACGTTTCATCCAGAAATTATAGCGAAACGAGAACAAAATCAAATTCATTGGTACTTATACATCACACTGCTTTCATTACGGAAATGTTTTCAACCCATCGCTATGTATTGTTTTCTGGGGACGGATATCAGGACTATAGAGTCTGAGAGTGCATGCATCCCAGTTGCTACACACGAACAGCAACTAATACGATATTGCTCAAGCACACCCACAAGACAAAGAAACAAAGAAAACACCTTCAGAAATCCATAAAACCCATGCATCGTCTCTCTCTCTCTCTCTCTCTTGCCAGGCCTCTGCCATGCACAACCCCATCATCTACGCCCTGAGCCACCCACGCTTCCGTGAGGTCCTGAACAAACGCTTCCCATGGCTGCTGTGCTGCTGCCGCTACTCCTCGCGTGAGGCTGAGTCCGTTGCCGAGAGCAAGAAGACAATGAGCCGTATGGACAGCGTCAACTCCAACTGCCCTGGTGGCACCGTGAGCAACATGGACAGGTAAGAGCAATGGATCGCACGAACAATCAATCTTTATTAGCTTCTGTTAAAAAACAAACAAAACACCCCCACCAAAAAAAAAAAAGCACAAAAAGCGACAACAAGAACAACAAAAAAAAACAAACAGCCAGCACCCCACCCCCAAATAAAAAAAACACAACAAACCAACAAATTTAAAAAAAAACCCAAGCAAGCCAAAAAAAAAAAAAAAAAAAAACCCCACCAAACAAACAAAAAAAACCAAAACAAACCCACACAAATTCGAGCGCACGGCCCGAGCATTGAAAGTTCAACGCTCTACCATTCTCCTATCCCGGCTCCCCTTATCACAATCAAACAAGCGAAATGATCTCATACATGTGTAAATTAACGTATTCCAATATTGTTTCTTTTGCCTTCACAGCGAAGTATCCAACCTCAGCGACTCTGCCTACACGCCCAACATGGAGGGAGCCCGCGACCGCCACGTCAGCATGAAGATGAGGAACATGCCAGCCGGAGCCCAGGGCGGCGCCAACGAGGCTGAGAACGGTGCCCTGATCCGCGACATCCTGCAGGCCTTCGTCGGCGTGGTTAATGCTCAGGGACAGCGCCAGGTGCCCGTCTACATCCCGCCCCAGTACCTCGCTCAGTACGCCCCTGGTGTCTCCGCTGCTGCCGCTCAGCAGGTGAGAAGTCTAAAAATTCGAGAAGTCTTCCTTGATTTGTTTACTCAATACTGATGATGATGATGATGACTTGGTATAGGGCACGGCTCCAGCCTGAGTGATTACGGCGCTTAGGGAGAGGTTTAAAAAAGATAATTAATTAGTTGGTTAGTTAGTTACTTAGGGCTTTACGCCGCGCAAGCTTAAAAAAAATGGTGTGAAAAAAAGAAACAAGAAAAAAAGGGCAGATGATTACTGCTGTGTACACTTTAGCTCAGGATTTGTCAGCGCTCAGCTACATTAGACTGAGTAGTCTGTGGTGGAGACATTTTCTGCTTCCCTTACATTCCCTGGAATTTTCGGTTTGTCATGAACGGTTTCCACAGAATGCCAAGGAGGGCATATCCAGCACCATTTCATCTCCGTTGGGCGGTAGAGAAATCATATTAATTTTTCTAGTCGTGTCTAACAGATTTATATAACACATCAATGCCATGGAAATTTCCGTGGCCCTAATCATCCCATGGAGGGGAAGTTTAAATACTGATAATCTGACAATGCTCTCGGGGCTATTTGCCAGCTTTTGTACTTTGTTTCTCTTGATCCTATTTATTTTTCATTCCACATGATGACGTTGTAATTGAATCTCTCCCGCTTCCCTTCAGGCAGTCTACGCCATCTCCCAGGGAGCCGTCCCCGCCGAGACCGTGTCCAACCCCCCACCACCACCCCCTCAGCCAACCACCACCACCACCGCCGCCAGCGTCCCCCAGTCTCCCGCCCCTCCCGCGGCAGCCAAAGTGGCGGCGGCTGAGCCTGCGAAGGAGTCTGGCGCTCCAGCAGAGGGCGCCAGCAGTTCCCCAGCAGCCGGCACCACCGTCACCACCCAGGCGGAGGTCAGTGCGCATGTCAATCAGGCGTATCAGGAAGACTAAAATCGGGGTCGCCGGATTGCCTTACGTCGCTCAGAACACGGAGAGTCAATGGGGAAAAACTTGTGGGCTGGGTGGGGGAGGAGGGGCCATGGCACTAAAGAGGGTACGATCTGACGGTGAAGCCGTCTGCTGCAGCAGCGGTTTCAGCAACGCTCTGATAGGCGACGATCCAGATCCAGACAAATCGAGCAGCAGCTGGTGCAGAGCAAACAGCGACAGTGGGGCTGTCAAAAGACGACGACAAGGGCAGAACAAAATTCATACAGACTCCGACGACATTCCGTCAGCCAGGGGAGGGGTGTGGGCGACAGAAAGTAGCTACAAGCTGGAAAAGTTCAAAGTCTGCGAAGACGACGATGATCCTCTGGACAACAGGTTATTCAAACACTTAGTTCTTAGGGTGGGAAGCATCAAAGAGGATTCAGATGCAGAATCGAATGTTTCCGTCAACTCCAGCGGGGCAGAAATCCAACAAGATAGGGCAACGGGGGACGGAAATGTAAGACAGTTGGATCCTCGACTGTTCATGGCATCAGACAAAACTGAATCCACAGACTCTGAAAATAGCGAACTCAAACACAGACGAAGAAAACGATTCTTCAGTGACTTTTCAGAAACGTTTCACCTCGACTTTGCAGACGAGGGGAAAATGGGACATTCTGGGGATAAACAACAAGTAAAATACCCGAAAGAAGATGGGCTGATGAAAAGAAGTAGGCAAAAACAAAGCAAGGGAAGTGTAAACAAAGCAAAAAGGAAAACTACTGAAGACAGTGGAGTTGGGGAGGACTTGATTTAGAAGCATGTCTTCTTTCATGTACAGCGATTTGAACCTTCAGCAGCAGTGATACTGCGCCGATTTTTTTTTTAAAGGGGGGGGGGGGGGGGGGGGTCGAGTTTATGCGCACACAGCCGTTTTTGTTTTTTTCCAATCAATTTTCGATATTCTTTCAATGAGGTTAACTTTCTCTGATGGAAATTATTACCTCATCCACGCCTATTCCGTTTCGGTTTCGCAGAATGGTTGGCTTTTCTTTATTGTTTCCTTTTCAGTGACCGCGATTAAAAAAAAAAAAAAAAATGTCCAGCATTAGCTTGAAAGCTTGTGAGTGATATTGTAAAATATTTATAACATTAGTGTATCTCAACACAGACCGAAATTGCAAGAAATTCTAAGAAGTTGATTTGCATTTTGTCAAAGGCATAAGGTTTTTAACTCCCCTTTTCCCTAAGGTGAACAGAACTTTCATGTAATGGACCTAATATTGGTGTTGTTTTATATTTACTCTTCTTTACCATATGCATACCATGGATGTATAATTACATCGTGTCCTCTCCAAAGGTGATTACCTTCACCCTTTCTTCTTTTAATTATTATTATAATAATGTTACACCCCTGTTAAGGGAATTGCACTGGCTGCCCGTTGTGTACCGCATCAAGTACAAAATTGCAACACTGTCCTTCCGTCATTTTGAGCAGTCCCTTCCTCAGTATCTTTCCGACAAACTTACTACGTATGAACCTTCTCGTACTCTCCGCTCCTCATCGGAAAAGCTCCTGAAGGTTCCCAAGTTCAATCTCAAAACCTTCGGTGAGCGCTTTTTCAGTTTCTGTGCCCCCCAGGTATGGAATTCTCTGCCTCCCTCCCTTAGGAACACCCAGACCCTCCCACAGTTTAAATCAAAACTAAAGACTTATCTATTCAAGACAGCATATGATCTGTAGTATCATCTACCCCCCCCCCCCCCCCCCTTCCGCACACGTAATTAGTGTTTCATGTATGCGTGAGAATGTGTGTGTGTAGCGCACTGAGTGCTCTTTGAGCAGACTACTAGCGCTATATAAGAGCTATTATTATTATTATAATTATGAATATTTCTGCCCAGATAAGAGGACTTCTGGCTCAGTACACTATCTGGTTGTTGTCACTGTACATCATTTAACCCGGAGTACTATATTTTTACAAATTGTTGTCAATGTGTTGTTTCTTCAGAAACAAAGCTTCTGATTGTTAAGAGCGGGAGTATGTTATGAAAGACAGATGCCAGATGCATTTTCTTGTCGTTCTTATTACAGCTTAGTCATTTGATAATTCCACCTTTCTGCATGTAATATTTTTTTTTAAAGTTCTGAAAATTTTTCCTTGCAAAATTCCTCAAAGCTTGATTTGTTTTTCTTTTGAAAAAGTCTTTGCTGAAATATCAAGTAAGTGAAACACTCTTTCGAATCACAGTAACTTTATTTCAATACTTTATTTCAATCAGTTTTCCTTTTTGGTGATTAATCTGTATCAGCTACATGTTTTGTGTCAAGTATTGAAATTGTTATCAGTGAAAACCTACCCAAAAACTTTCAGCGAAAACTTCACGCTTTCAAACCGTGTGCCTAACGAAAGGTGTTATTTGTTGTAATGCGTGTGTGATAAAATTTGATATTCTCACAGTACCTGATGTTGCTACTCAATGAGTTTCCAACGGGCGATATGTGTTTTTTTGCAATAAAATGGAGAAGTTGTTAGTCAAAAGCAAAACAGATCAGTTCTGCACTGACTGAGTGATTGTTGAATCTTGAAGTGCAATGTTGTGATTAATGGAAGAATAAATGTTTGGTTTTATTATTCAATTACTGCTGACTTTCCTGATTGTTTCCTTGTACTGTGGGAATGCATGTCTTTGTGAAGTGTGTGGTTTAGAAAGCTTTGCTGGCCTCTCAATCCACAAACACATACACACAAAAATACTGAATGATTATTCTGTATTTGCAGAACACTTTACAAACTTTCTCAGGCTGAACTGCAACACACACACACACACACACACACACACACACACACACACACACACACACACACACACAGAGTCAAAAATTAAAGTGATTATTTAATCTGCTTTTCCACAAAACTTTCACACTTTCTGAGGCTGCTTTGACACACACGTTCCAGAATTAAAATAAATAATTTACCCATACTTGCATTAGAAACACACACACACACACACACACACACACACACACATGAAACTCAGATGTTTTACGCAACTAATGGAAACTGAGTAAAAAACATGAAATAATATCTATAACATTATCTGAGAAAAGGGACTAAGTGCCGCAGATCTGACAGGCACTTAAGCTCTTTTCCATAGGACAGTAGGCATGTCCACCTAGACACAAACCGGCTTTCATGAATAAGGCCGGGGAGGAGAGGGGAGACTGACTGACTGAAACTGACTGAAACGTTTATTTCAGGATAAAGACTTGTAGGCATGGTCTGCCTATCTTACAAGCTGTCCTGCTAATCTACGAACACTAAAAAAAAATAAAGGCTAACATTACAAATAAAGTATACCAGCACAAAGGGAGCAATCTAATAAGAAAGTAGAAAAAACAAAAACAAAAACAAAAAAACATGCAAAGATACAAAGAAGCGCAAGAAATTCAAAGGAAACACATCGGAAAATAGGTGAAGAAGTAGACAGCATGGTGTTTGAAATTGTAGTATACAACATAACTTGTAAAAAGGTAACATGTAATAGTGCCATCTGATAACGAGTAATTTAGCACGGTTCAGATATTGTTCGTGGACCTATGACTTACGTAAGTATCTGAGAAGTTGAGTTTTAAATGAATGAAGCTTCGGGGTACATTTTAAGCATGCTGGCAACTGGTTCCATGAAAGTGACCCAGAGAATGAGAGGCTTGTTTTAAAAATGTCCAGTCTAGGTAATGGTAATTGGAACAGGCCATTTCTTGCGTTGTGTCGCTGACTTGGTTGAAAGAACGTGGTAAGATATGGAGGAGCCTTACAGTGGACTATCTTGTGCATGAAAACACACCGGTTGAACTCAAGATGCTTGGTAAGGGGGAGAAGTTCGAGCGCTTTAAGTTTTTCTTCTGTGGGTAAGGGCCCAGGATGTAAAAGCTTTATGCCACGTTTATAGAGAGAAT
This sequence comes from Batillaria attramentaria, assembly GCA_018292915.2. Classification (NCBI taxonomy): domain Eukaryota; kingdom Metazoa; phylum Mollusca; class Gastropoda; family Batillariidae; genus Batillaria; species Batillaria attramentaria. The sequence goes on along the minus strand of JACVVK020000031.1, from coordinate 1,223,435 downwards.
TGATCTTTTTCAAGTGAATATCACCACATTTGTCCCAGAGGTTGGAGGCGTAATCTATATGACTTTTTATATGTGCGTGAAAGAAAACTTTGCAACTGTCGTGGCTAACTATGCGGTTAAGTTTACTTAAGAGAAAAAGATTTTTAGACAGGGTTTTACTAAGTTTTTCTAGGTGCGGCTCCCACTTCAATTGGTCGTCCACTGTAACGCCCAAAAGGCGATGCGTTGACACTTGGTGTATAGGCTCTGAGCCGAGAGATAGTTTGAGAGGTAGAGGCTTCCGCTGGTGTTTTTGGCGGATAGTTATTAGCATGCTCTTTGTTTTGGGGACGCTGATTATCATATGATTTTGGGTACACCATTCAGATACTTCATCGAGGCTCTGCTGGAGTGTTTTGTTTATTGTTGCCTCTTTTGTGTCGGATGTGTGTAGTGTTGTGTCATCTGCAAATAACTCGCAGGACACGTTGGGACTAGATAAACAAAAAGGAAGGTCATTGATATAAAGACAAAATAAAAGAGGCCCCAAGATGGAGCCCTGAGGTACTCCATACTTAACAATCCCTTCGGATGAGAATGTGCCATTTAAAAAGACTCTCTGTTTCCTGTGTAAGAGGAAGGATGAGAAGAATGATAATGCGAAGAAGAAGAAGAACCTTTATTTTACAACGGTAGAAGTTACAGGCATATTCATACCAATTTTAAAACTTGCCGTTGCTACACTACATGAGCTGATACTACTGTCAAAAAAAAAAAAAAAGAAAAAAAAAAAGAGGAGATACTAAGTGAGGACAGCACACACACACACACACACACACACACACAAACACATCGTACCACATCACACATACACAAACAGCAGAAATAATGTGGAAATTTCTATAGAAGTAGGTGAAAATGAAGAGAGAGAGAGAGAGAGAGAGAGGAAAAAAAAGAAGAAAGAAAATGCACGTATAAATAGCATGCTGCAGGGGCTTTGGTTCGGTCTCTGCGTAGATGCGCAGAAGCAAATCCTATTATATGTTCTTCTCGTCTGCTGAACTTCCAATTGATCTGGTTCTGAGCTTGGCTCTCAGGCTTTTCACTGGGATCGCAATGTTTCATTGTTTCATGACGCTGATCATGAAAGAGAGTCCAGTCTAATTAACTTCACTGAAGTTGCCTAACCAAAAGGCAGGTTTTTCATTAACAGTCCCTTAGCCCACACCTATCACGAAGTCATGCCAAGCTGATCGGTTTATTAAAGTTATGCAAACTAATTTCATTTAAAATACTCTTTATGGCACATCAAAGCTGAAATATCACATGAATAACAGCAAATGTTAAATTAATAAAACATCTGCAATCAGACTGTGTGACATCATTATTTCGTGATGCAGCAAAAACTTGAGTATCTTTTTTTCCAATCGAGAGGCTTAAAATAATTATTAAAGAACATAGTATACTGACAGAGTGCACTGAAAAGAGCTTACTGTCCTAACTGACTGTGTGCGTGTGTGTGTGTATATGTGTGTGTGTGTGTGTGTGTGTGTGTGTGTGTGTGTGTGTGTGTGTGTGTGCGTGCGTGCGCACATCATGTTTTTCCTGTGCAAAAAGTCATGCTCTAGTCTTTCTGAAAATGTTTATCACTTCATAATCAAAAAAATATTGATTTAGGTTTGAAAAAAACAAACAAACAAAGCACGTACAAACTAGAACAAACATCAAAATTTAATGCATAACAACAAATGGACAACAACAAGGACATTTCATGAATGCCTATTTTGTACTGTCATCCACGTACACGCTGATCCCGCAGCACATTCATTCAACCAAGTGAGGAGGTGTGTACAGGCAGACTGGAGTTTTCAAAGATGAAGAAACTGATTTCTCCACAGTTGACAACTGCCCAGTGAAGCGGAACATCGTCCTCTAAATGAGCCGTAGCAGACTGAGCTTGAAAGAAATCCGGTGGCTCCTCTCCCCTGCAAAACAAAATAATTTTATGACACATATATAATATGCACACAAAAAAAAAAACAATACGCAACATCACACCCTTTTTGAACTGTAATCTGATGAAAAACTTCTCAAAGTTCCTCTACGGAATATGAAAATTACAGGTGAATGCGCGTTCAGCTACCTCGCCCCGACAATCTGGAACTTGCTGCCTTCTGCCCAAGCCCTCCGTGATGTCCCCACACTGTCAGCCCTTAAATCACAACTCAAAGCATACCTGTTCCGTCAGGCCTTTCCATCGATAACTGGGACCCTTTGTCCATGTTCATGTGTGGGTGTGTGTGTGTGTGAGGGGGGGGGGGGGGAGGGGTTGCGCTCTGAGTCTGTCCTTCAGAGACGGGCGCCTTATAAATATGATGTATTATTATCATTATTAATCAATAAATATTATATTTATAGTCTAAATATATCCCCCCCCCCCCCTTCCCCACAACATACACGCTCACGCACTGAAGAACTAACATGCAAACACCGACAATGAAAACAACGTACCACACCATGATCATCCAACACAGAAATATACAAAAGGACATGGTTACTGGTAGGAAGGAAAAAAATTACAGCCATACAATGATACACGAAGATTATATGGCAACCTTCGGGATTCTTCCTGCAGATCGACAGTAACGAACAGTCACATACCTGGCAACACAGATTCTGTGGTCTGGAATACCAGGACTGGTTTTTCTGAAGGTGGTGTTCGGCAGATAGACATCAAACACAATTTTCACGTCATTTCTGCACGCAGATAGGTAAGATGTTAATCAGCTAATTTCTGTTTCCAGCATAACATTTGAAAGCAAGTCAAAACGCCCCCCCCCCCCAAAAAAAAAAAACAAAAAAACAACAAACAAACAAAAGAAAAAAAAAAAAATCAACAAACCAAAAAAAAAAAAAAAACCCAAAAGCAAAACAAAACAAAAAACCAAAACTACACAAAAACAATACCCCCCCCCCCCCCCAACAAGAAAACTCAAAGAACAAAACAAACCAACAATAAATACAAAACAAAAAATGACAAACTAATAACAACAGCAGCATCCACATAAAAACCCCAAAAAACAACAACAACAAAACAAAAGCAACAAAAAAACAACAACAAACAAACACCACCAACAACAGACAAACAAAAACCCAACAAAACAACAACGGACCCCCCCCCCCCCCCCCCCCCCAACCAAGAAAAAATACGAAAAAAATAACCCTAAGTGAAACAAAAACTGAACTACAACACCACCAACGCCAACACAAAAAACAACAACCCAAAAAACATACACACACACACAACACATGTAAACAAACAACTAAACCCAATACGTAAACAGACAACCCCCCACCCCCCCCCAAAAAAAAAAAACAAAAAAAAAACAAATACACAGCAATAATGAAAAACTCACCCTGCAGAATTTGCTGGACAGGGCCCCTTGAATGGCTTGATAATGGACAGCTTCTCAAGAAGAGCAGCTGTAAAGAAATACAAGCCAGGCATAACACATCTGTAGAGAAGTATAATCCTGATCTTTAACTCCTAAGAGCCCGAGACTGACCACCCCCTACCCGCTATAAGACTGGTTAAACAGACCGGCCCCCGTAGTGTAGTGGTTAGCAATTCGGATCATGGACCGGGAGACCCGGGTTCGAATCCCAGCCGAGGCAAGCGGGATTTTTCCTACCTAGGTCGGCTCCTAGCCAGAGCGGGTGTGCTATGGGCCCAATGGGGAGGCTGTTGCCACACAGCCGAGCGTCACCCACTTCACGGGTGCGACTTTGGGGGTGCTTCCCTTTGTATGACATGTCTTATGATGTGGATGATTACACGGCCAGCACCGCAGGTGCCATAGTTCCCGGGCCTGGTTAATGCCGGGATGTTTATGACAGGAAGCGTGGAATGCGGCCCTGTCCCGCAGTCCCAAACCACATGGACCTCCATAGCATCATCTTACTATCATCCTCATCTCCATCATCATGCATAATAAAAATTGTCCCAGCTTCCGAGTCCTCCATGGGTTCCACCCATGACCTGGGAGGAACACCACTGGAGCTGGCAAAGAGTTGGGGCAGCAAAAAAAAAAAAAAAAAAAAAAAAAGACTGGTTAAATAGGCCACTGCACACCAGTAGGAGTCACTTCAAGCCACTATTACACAAGGTGTGGGCCTTCCCCACTAGGCCTGAGACCACTGAAGATTGTGTAATAGTGGCTTGAAGTGGCTTCTAGTGATCTGACCATTTCAAGTAACATAGCAAATTTTTTCACGGGCTTTTAAGATAATGCAACTCTCCACTTGTTACACCACTTGAGACAAATCAAACAAAATTTAATGTGTGCTTGTGTGAGCCACCCCTACATGGTCCAACCCTTGTCGTGGGGTAGTGGCTTGTGTACCTCAATGACCCAGAGAACTATGCCAGCAGGAGCACATGCTCCTGGCAGGGTCACCCAAGCTGGACAGGTCGAAGGGTAGAGGTCAGACGAATGTGGACCACCTCTCCAAGAGGCTAAACGGGTTTGCGTAGGGTTAACAGCCCTACCTGTAAAAAACACTAAGTTACCGAAGCATCGACAGCAACAAACCGAGACATTCACCTGGGCGAGGAAGGGTCTCCATCCCGGAGACCTATGACGCATTGCAGTGAAAGCCGAAAGGAAGCTGCAAGGCCGACCCCCCTTCTAACACCCAGGACAACAACGAGAGTAGCCACATGGAACATCAGGACAATGTATGAAGTAGGAAGGACCATACAAGTAGCAAGAGAGATGAAGAACTACAAGATAGGAGTACTGGGACTGAGTGAGACAAGGTGGCTACAGACAGGACAGCTGAGATTTTCATCGGGAGAGCAATTGCTGTACTCTGGACACACAGAGGATGGAGCCCCCCACACTGAGGGCGTGGCCCTGATGCTGGCACCGGAGGCACAGCGGGCACTCATCGGCTGGGAACCTGTCAACTCCCGCATCATCACAGCCAAATTCATCACCAAGAAAAAAGACATCAAGCTGAACATCATCCAGTGCTACGCTCCCACCAATGATGCGGAAGAGGAGAAAAAAGATGACTTCTACCAACAACTGCAGACAGTGATAGATAGAGGAGGAGCCAAGGACATGACCATACTGATGGGAGACTTCAACGCCAAGATTGGATCAGACAACACAGGCTATGAGGACACCATGGGAACACACGGACTGGGACAGATGAACGAAAATGGCGAGCGCTTTGCAGACTTTTGTGCCCTGAACCAGCTAGTGATAGGAGGCAGCATCTTCCCACACAAGCGCATCCACAAGGCCACATGGAGATCGCCGGACCATGTCACGGAGAACCAGATTGATCACATCTGCATCAGCCGGAAGTTCAGGAGATCGTGGCGGGATGTGCGCGTGATGAGGGGTGCCGATGTATCATCAGACCACCACCTTCTTGCAACAACATTGAGACTTCGGCTTAAGAGGCACACCAACGCCAACAGCACACGGACCAGGTACAACGTTGGACTTCTCAGGAACACAGACACACAAGCAGCATTCCGGATCAGCCTTTCCAACAGGTTCCAGCCACTGCAAGACCTGATAGAAGACAGTGAAATGGACATCGAGACACAGTGGGAACACAGCAAGAAACTCTGGCACGACACATGCGAAGAGGTCCTTGGCAAGAGAAAGACCCAACATAAGGAATGGATCTCTGCTGATACCATCCAGAAGCTGGAAGCTAGGAAAGAGAAGAAAACTGCACTGAACACGAGCCGAACAAGAAGAGCTAAGGCAAAGGCACAAGAGGAATACACAGCAGCTGACAGAGAAGTGAAGAGGAGCACCAGGAAGGACAAGAGGGACTACATCGACAACCTGGCCAGTCAAGCAGAGGAAGCAGCCCGACAAGGGAATCTAAAAGACCTGTACCAGGTGACCAAGAAGCTCGCGGGCAAATTTCAGCAGACAGACAAACCAGTGAAGGACAAGAACGGGCACCCACTGACAACAACTGAGGAACAGCTGAAGCGATGGGCAGAACACTTCAGGGAGCTGTTAAATCGCCCCATCCCTGAAACACCACCAGACATCCCACCAGCTGAGACAGAACTACCCATCAACTGCGACAAGCCCTCTAAGGCGGAGATCAGGAAAGCCATTATGACACTGAGAAATGGGAAAGCTGCAGGGCCGGACGAGATACCAGCAGAAGCCATTAAAGCAGACACAGAGACAGCCGTCAACATGCTGCACAGCCTGTTCAGCAAGATCTGGGAGAAGGAAGAGGTGCCAGCCCAGTGGAAAGAAGGGATCGTCATCAAGCTGCCAAAGAAAGGGGACCTCAGGGACTGCAGCAACTACCGAGGGATCATGCTCCTGTCAGTGCCAGGCAAGGTTCTCAACAGAATTCTACTGGAGAGGATGAGAGAGGCAGTCGACCCCATGCTCCGAGACCAGCAGGCAGGCTTTCGCAGGAACAGGTCCTGCGCTGACCAGATTGCCAGCCTACGCATCATTGTGGAGCAGTCACTGGAGTGGAACTCCCCCCTCTACATCAACTTCATAGACTATGAGAAGGCCTTCGACAGTGTAGACAGAGAGGCGCTGTGGAAGCTGCTAAGGCACTATGGAGTTCCCGGGAAGATCATCTCCCTGATCCAGTGCACCTACCAAGACATGAGCTGCAGGATTGCCCATGCCGGCCAGTTGTCAGAAAGCTTCGAGGTGAAGACCGGAGTCCGCCAGGGATGCCTGTTGTCCCCGTTTCTCTTCCTCCTGGTCATCGACTGGATCATGAAGACCACTACAGCAGGCAGGAAAAACGGGATACAGTGGACACTCTGGACGCAGCTGGATGACCTCGACTTCGCGGACGACCTGGCGCTCCTGTCTCACAGCCACAGCCAGATGCAGGACAAGACTACGTGCCTGGAAGCCACATCAGCCGGAACAGGGCTCAAGATCAACAGGAAGAAAACCGAGCTGATGAAGATCAACACCACTGCCAACACACCAGTCACAGTCGGTGGAGAGCCCATCAGGGAGGTGGAGTCTTTTGTCTACCTGGGGAGTGTGGTTGATGGACAAGGAGGCACAGACCGAGACGTCACAGCCAGAATCGGCAAGGCAAGGGCAGCAATGGTCATGCTGAAGAACGTCTGGGCATCCAAAGTTGTCAGCATAAGAACCAAACTTCGCATCTTCAACTCCAACGTGAAGTCAGTTCTGCTCTACGGATGCGAAACATGGAGGACAACGAAGACGATGCAACAGAAGATCCAGACATTTCTCAACACCTGTCTGAGGCGCATCTTCAACATCCGATGGCCAGAGAAGATCCGGAATGAAGAGCTGTGGGAGCGAGCGGGGCAGGAACCAGTGGCCAAGCAGATCCTGCGGAGGAAGTGGGGCTGGATTGGACACACCCTCAGGAAGCCAGCATCCAGCACCACACGCCAAGCCCTGACATGGAACCCGCAGGGGAAAAGGAAGAGAGGCCGGCCTCGCAACAGCTGGAGGCGGGACACTGAGGCAGAGCTATGTAAGCAGGGGACCAACTGGACTGGAGTGGCAAGACTAGCCCAGAACAGAGTGCGATGGCGAAGGGTTGTCGATGGCCTATGCTCCACGTGGAGCCAAGGGCCTAAGTAAGTTGTGTGAGCCACGCACGTCCACTCCCACCGCACAACAATAACACATTAGGTATCACAAACATTTAGAGCAACGGGCCAACTTAGTTGATATTCAAATATCAACACAACAAAGCAAAACCAAGGGACACAAACCTGTTGATACCGAGTCTTTCGGCCGGACTAGAGGAGTCACTTCCCCTTTCCAGAGATGAGCCACTGGTGACTGCAGGAAAGATGACTGGTTACGCTCCTGCATGGCTGTCTTCCACTCTCCCCAGTTCTTAGCAACCACAGGCTTTGAGTGCTGCTGCACCCACTCAGCGTAAGAAAACTGAAGGTCTTTCAGATGTCCAAACCCTGAATCATGGTCAAATTTTCCTTGCCGAGCTGAACTCTGCTGCTGTTGTTGACGTTTGTAATCTTCAACATCAAACATACACACATCCTCAAAATCTTCGTTCAAACATGTGTTGGGAGGCAGAAGATCTTGACAGGAAACTTCCACTGTCACTGTATCCTTGCCTGCAATGTCAGGGAAGTTGATGGCGTCAAAATCCCAGCTTGTGAATGTCCTTTTAGATTTGCAGTCTGTTGTACAGTCACTTTGCCTGGACAAAGACTCAGCAGTAGCGAGAGTCCAAGGATCAGAAACTGACACACAGTGTTCAACGGACTGTGTAATCTCCACTGAATTTTCACTTCTTTTGGTTTTTTTCACAAAGGGTTCTGTTGCATCACCAGCTGGACTTTGCAAATTGCGTGTCTTGTCGTCTGCTGGAGCCTTTCTTTTTAAGGTGGAGGTTGCTGATAAAGAATCTGAACCCACACCTAACCTGTCACTGTTTTCACCCTGAGAAGCAACTGGCGTTGAAATAAATTCTGATGATGTTCTTACATCTTCCATGCGCTGAACAGCGGAACAGTCAGTCCTGTCTCCCTCAGCCTGCACATTCTCATTTTTACCCGGTGTGTCTGAAGTATGCAATTTTGTTCTTACGGAATCGTCTCCTTCCCTATCTGAGGTTGAGTTTGATTTGCCTTTCCTATGCTGCTGCTTCTTCTTTTTCACATGCCTGTCCAAGCCAATCTTTCTTTCATAGGATGTTAAATCTAATCTGAAAAACAAAACAAAACAAAAAAAAAACTCAGAATGAGATACTCTGCATCACATCTATGACCTGTACATAACTGCTTTGGAAATGTTCAGCCCACAAAATTTTGAAAAATAAATGCAATTCTAAATTCTGAAATGTAAATAGCTGAGCTGACCCTTCGCACGACCTGATTGTTATGTGTTTATGTCGAGTGTATGAGAGAATGTGTGCGATTCACATGAGCGTGCGTGTTGGGTTCAGTTCACGGCGCTCTGAGCCGATTCACGAAATTGGGTAAAGCGCCTATACAATACTCATTATTATTATTCTTAACTGACGACTGTAGCATGACAGATATGTGGAGAGCTAAACAACACACTTTGGAACATTCAAGTAGGCTGACAATTATGTACTTCATGTAAGCCAGTTTTCTTTTAGCATTACTGTATGTCATACATAATTTAGAACAATAGGCTGTGATCCTTACTGATGCGAGTTTCTTTCTCTCCTCACTTTTGATAAACATATCACTTACTTTGTTATTGTGAGTCACTCAATGAGTGCAAAAAAGTTTTCAATTTAAGTTCTAAAAAAAAAAAGAAAAAAAAAAGCAAATATAGTTGTATTTGCATACCCATCTTATCATGACAACATTACAAACACCAACCAAAAAGCATACATTCAACATACTTTCCTGCATGGCGAATGACGATGTAACCAAGACGACGCAGGTGACCGTAAACCTGATACTCTTCAACTGTCACGTCAGTGACGGGAGCCAGGAACAAACTGTAGGCTTCTTGAAGGCTGAGTCGTAACCCGTCATACGACACATCCAGGCAGTTCTAGGGAAAGGAAGCTAAAAAATGTATACATGTAACTTGTACAACGGCCGAGTTTTACCCCAAAGTGAACACTGTACCGTTATCACCTTAGCTTAACTCTTTGACGACGGAGCGCAATTTCTGACACACGATTTCCTATAGGAAATCGTGTGTCAGAAATTGCGCTCCGTCGTCAAAGAGTTAACATTTCATCCTCTTTTAACACTAAAAAAATCTTGAATTTGAAGGCCTGGATGTGAAAAAGAGAGATGAGATTCTGGTGATCAGTATCGCTCGCGCACAATGACAGCCACTTTGCCAAAAAGACCTGGTCTGAATTATGTCCTTTTTGTGGTCCGCTGCGCAGCTGTTACACGACCTCGCACCCAAGAGATGCTAACAAGGTTGGTTACTGCGCTTGGAGATTCAAGTGTGTGTTTACTGGGTTTTTTTTCTGGGACACTTAGCAGATATCAGTATTTCCGGAATGGACTGTTCATTTTATAAATGAGTTTTCAGGGATAGATACGGCTCCTCTGTAAGGGTACGCCTGCTGGCCAGAGCCAATGCCCCATACGTACCACTTCCATAAGAAAGAGTGCCTCCTCTGGGTGTAGCCAGTTCCGATGCTGGTCAGCAAATCCCATCTTCATCCAGAACTTGGCCTGAAAGTTATGAAATTTAAGGCTGGAGACAGTCTTCAAAGTTAGAGGCTATAGTATGATAGTGCATTGATACAGGGCGTAAAATGGTCCATGATCCAAAAGGTCGGTGGTCACCAATGCGAGAGATCAGGGGTGCAAGTCCCACTCGGGGCAAAGAATTTTTCCTTCTCGTATATGGCACCGATCATTCGGGCCAATCTCGGGGGTTCTCTCCGGGTACTCCGGCTTCCTCCCCCTCTGCTTTGGAAATGTTCAGCCCTCAAAATTTGAAAAAATAAATGCAGTTCTAAATTCCGAAACTTGAATAGCTCAGCTGACCCTTCGCACCACGTGATTGTAATGTGTTTATGTCCAGTGTGTGAGAGAATGTGTGTGATTCACGTGAGCGAGCATATTGGCTTTAGTTCGCGGCGCTTTGAGCCGATTCATGAAACTGGGTACAGTGCCTACACAGTACTCATTATTATTATTATTATTATTAAGGGAGAAAAGTCTTTAGCATTTAGTGACAAAGTGGCAAAGCCACAAGCGCACGTCTGCAAAGCTGACACATTTTGCTATGGGTGTTCGGAGGCATGCTCCCCTGGAATATTTCTCAAGAGTTAGACAAAAATCTGCGCAATTTGGTGCATTTTGGCATGATTTTAAGAGCTTCATTAGAGGAAACACCCTTTACAGAGCAAAATATTCAGAAGGAGACTAAGCTCTGTGGAATGTGGTGCATTTTAAATGCATCAGGGGAGGAAACACATTTTTGGGGGGAGGACACTTTTTAGCCAAAGGTGGAAGATTTTAAGCCTTGATAACAACAGTTTATTAAAGTCTATTTCAAGGTTTTCAGATTAATGGCAAGTAAGAGCAATCTGAAAATAAAGGTAACAACAAACATGCTACCGTTTTCTCGATGTTCACAAGCTTGAGATCTGCATTCCATGTTCCCTTCACAAGGTTTCCACTGAAACATAATCATGTCACCTTTAATTTTATGCACAAAATAAGTTTACTATTGATTCAGACTGAACCCCACAATCACAATGACGGTATTTATACACAAGCATTAATAAATGCTTACACAAAGTTCACATTCTATGCATGTGCAAGCAGTAAAAATATGACTTTAAACATAAGGCTTAGCACAGACACTTGTCACTTGAGTTGACATTTTACAAGTACTAGTACATGGCTTAAGTGCCCCCTAGCTAGTGGGGAAAGCTGTATCTTCTCCCAGTGGAGATCTTTGTCAGTCACCTTTTCTCAACCCTGGGTTCTGCAAGCACGCTGCGTTGTTCCTCATAGAAAGCGTCAAGTCGCTTTGCCTGCAGCCACGAGCCATCTGGCTCAAAGTCCTTAGCGCCTCCTCGCTGCGGCACCGACAAGTTCTCCCTCTTCCGCCATTTGAATAACTCCTGAGCACTGAAAAACAGAACAAGAAGCAATCAGTGCTTTGAGAACTTTAAAGTTAAATGCAGTATATTTCATCTGTGATACAAGTAGTACCACTGATTCGCACTGGCAGATATTGGTAGGATGTCATCTGGCTTCGGATTGGCTGACGACCTACGCAGGATTAAGGTTAGTTACATAGGTTAAATTTGAATGAGGTTTACCATTTAAATGAGGTTTAAGGTTAGAAACGTAAGAATGACTCAGGTGACCCACCCCCGTAGTGTAGTGTTTAGCACTTTGGACCATGGACTGGGAGACCTGGGTTCAATCCGAGGCAAGCGGGGTTTTCCTACCGAAGTCGGCTCCTACCTAGAGCGGGTGTGATATTGGCCCAATGGGAAGGATGTCACCACACAGCCGAGACTCACCTATTTCACGGGTGCGACTTTGACGGTGCTTGCCTTGTTATAACACATTTCATGATTTGGATGATTACATGGCTGGCAGTGCAGGTACCGTAGTTCCCAGGACAGGTTAACGCCAGGATATATTTATGACAGGAAGTGTGGAGTGTGGCCCTGTCGCAGTCTCAAACAGCATGGACCTCCATATCATCATCAGCCCCCATCATCCTCATGCAAGCTGGCTGACATCCTATTCCTACCTATAGCTGCATGCATGTGTACCAGAGCTACTGGTAGATTGTTGGACAGGTTCCTATGTTTACTTTTTTTTACAATGGTCAATGTCTTTGACAAGAGTATCATAACATCTTTTCACTTTCACTGACTGAAAGTTTCAGCCATGTGTACCGTAGACCGAGCAAGAGCTAGCAGCTACGTCTACACGCATGGGATGAAAAGCTAGGTCCCGACTACTCCGAGTGAATCACTTTGTTGGCTAGTGCTCCGGAGGTTGCCAACTCCGCTCAGTAAACTTAAATGAAAAACGGTCTTCTTTCTGTGCATGCACAGTAAAAACCGTCCAATCAAGTTTTGCGACTGGGAAAGGTGGCTGGGAATTTGCTAATCGAGTATCCAGGATGGATACCCTCGGTAACTTTGTGTTTCCTAGTGGATTTTTTTTTTAGTACATACTATGCTCCTTGCTGAAGACATGCATATGACTGAGTGAGAGCCGAAGGTACACATTTTACATTGGGAAACACGTGGCTCGCCAGTGGATGGGCGCCACCACCGCCTTGACGTACTCCCAACACGAAGTGCTAGCGGGCGAACTACGCTAGAAGATCGGTTGTGCGGTGCGCGGGGCAGGTTAAAGGAATTCTGCCTAACCAGCGGAGTCGGGCGGTGGGGGTGGGGGTGGGGGTGGGGGAGGATATAACTTTGAATGGAAAAGGAACAGCTACTTCTCGCCGCAGTTATGACGAAGGCCCAGCCATACGTAGATTGTAGACCCTGAATTCTCGTAAAAATAGAGTCAGGCAAACCTCAGGAAAATCTTGCTTGATAGTTGACTGACATCTACTGTCTGTGGTGTTTCCGACATGATTTCTGCGGCGCTGAACGCGTCAAAACCACAAACAAAACTTGCCACAGAGCGGCACGGGCCAGTCCACGGAGGCTGCCATGTTTGAATAGCTAAAGCAAGCCAGTTTAATTCGACCATTTGGGAACATCCGTATAGGAATCGTTAGTTGACTAATCCGGACCATTTTTCACACCGTTCAGTTCTTTCAAAAAAGTGTGTCGTAAGATTTGCTAATTTGCATCAATCACTGGTATTATAGATGGTGAACAATAGCCGGCCGCTGTAAAGCTTCTTCTTCCTCAGTCTCGAGCTTGGGACTGGCTTGGACCACAGAGAAAAGGAAACAGTAATGACTGCGAAGTGGTTACTGCATAGGACAAGTTAAGCAAATAAAAGCGACATAAAAGGGACAGAAACCACTTTGACAAAGGACGGCACAGGCCAACGTTTCGGCTTTCGCCTTCTTCAGGACATAAACAAATGGAACATAACTTCAACAAACAAACAAAAGGTAACTCTTCGGACGTACTGACATACACGGCGCGGACTTGAAAAACAACAAAAACAAAAAAAAAAAAAAAAAAAAAACGGTGGGCGAGAAAAGGACCAGAAAAAATAGTAAAAATATCACAACACCCATCCTTTGGTGACAAAAGACCATGGACTGTGTGTGAAAAAAAAAATTGTTGTGCAGAAAAGAACAAAAAAGAATAGTGAAAATTAGCAATCACAACACCCATCCTTTGGTGACACAACTTGAGACCATGGACTGTGTATGAAAAAAAGTTCAGAGGGTTATGTTACGGCTTTTCGTTCAAACCACCCGGGGCCTGGCTTCCCAGGCGCTGAATAATGTGCGACTCCATATCGCGTCTGTCTGTGGCGTCGCCGTGCATAAGCCACAGGCCAGTTACTGTCATAATTAAGATGGAGTGGCCTGCAGAATTGAAATGCACGGCAACGGGTTTTATTCGATTGTGTCTGGTGTCGGCGAGATGTTCAGCAAAGCGTGTTGCCAGGCTACGTCCAGTTTCCCCGACATACAGTTTGTGACATGCGGTACAGATGATGGCGTATATGAGGTTTATACTGTCGCATGTGAAGTGGCGTTCAGTGATGTTTATTTTTCCTTTGGGGCCCTTGACAGAAGTCACTGTTGAGACATGACAGCAAGTCTTGCAATTTTGTTTTTTGCATGGAGTTGTACCAGGGGGTAGGGGTTGGTGGGGCCTGACACTGGCGCGTACCAGAAGTGACTTCTGTCAAGGGCCCCAAAGGAAAAATGACCATCAAACGCCACTTCACATGCGACAGTATAAACCTCATATACGCCATCATCTGTACCGCATGTCACAAACTGTATGTCGGGGAAACTGTACGTAGCCTGGCAACACGCTTTGCTGAACATCCCGCTGACACCAGACACAATAGAATAAAACCCGTTGCCGTGCATTTCAATTCTGCAGGCCACTCTATCTTAAATATGACAGTAACTGGCCTGTGGCTTATGCACGGCGACGCCATAGACAGACGCGATATGGAGTCGCACATTATTCAGCGCCTGGGAAGCCAGGCCCCGGGTGGTTTGAACGAAAAGCCGTAACATAACCCTCTGAACTTTTTTCACACACAGTCCATGGTCTTGTGTCACCAAAGGATGGGTGTTGTGATTGCTAATTTTCACTATTCTTTTTTGTTCTTATCTGCCCAACAATTTTTTTTCACACACAGTCCATGGTCTTTTGTCACCAAAGGATGGGTGTTGTGATATTTGGACCACAGACCTAAAAAAAACATAGACCCACCGCCGCACGCTGCCACCGCTGCTTGCGAGTGTCGCTATCGCGGCCATCTTGTGAATACCAGACCTCAGATGCTCTGTGTACAGGACGCCTCGTTCGAAATACAAAGTTCTTTAGAAAGACGTCATCAGAAATGTGACGTAAGATAAAGCGGACCAATGCTATGCGCGCTATGTAAACAGCTGATAGCCGCGTCTGGCCAATGCTATGCGCGCTATGTAAACAGCTGATAGCATCTGGCACTTCCAAGTACTCGTAACATGGCGCGCGGCGGCGTCACACTTCCAGCACCGCAGGGGGTCTATCTTTTTTAGGTCTGTGACTTGGACAGAAGCCGAGCGGCGAGAGACTGATCTGCCGCAATAACTGCCGGAGTGGGACACCAGAATTGAGTTGTAAATCTGTGTTTATTTTGTTGATCTTCAATGGCTGCTGTTGTTACATTTTTCTTAATTATTATTGTTTTGATTTGTTAGATTATTATTATTATTATTATTTTGCTTTTTGGTGTGTGTCAGTACATGATATTAGCGGGCCGCCAGGCTGGGGTGAGTCAGTTCAGTCATTCTCAACTTGAATGAGTGACAACATTGAGACAACACTGATATTTTCAGTCTTTTAAGGCATTTCCACACACAGGATCTCTTGCTCTCGCTCACCCGCTCGCTTCGCCACTGTGATGTCAGTCTCAGTGCCGGCTCATCCTCACACCACTCGGGCCGAACACTTTCAGTTAAACTGACTGAGAACACTTTTCTTTATTTCAGTTACAAGCCTGGTGCACAACAGTACCTACAACTTCATATTTACACATAACAGGTGCATCGTGGTAGAATAGAGCACAATACAGTTTCTTAGCATCCAGGCGTAGACCGGCTGACTTATGAATTAATCAATATTTTCTGATGCACGAAGTATACGGACAAATTTATTTGCACGGTCAGAGTATACGAAAGTATGGAAGGTTATATAAATACAAGAAATTTAGCGACTGGTTAAAGCAGTCACTGAACTGCACACACACACGGTGAGGTGTCCAATCTTGTCATAGAGGGCGTGTAGGAAGACGTCGTTGTCAACTGGTGAAGTAGTAATCCCGGCCGCGGACTGGTAAAATAGTGTTACCGCAGACCCGCGAGCGCACCTGAAAACGAAAAGCCAAAGCGTGAGACTAAAAGTGCACGTGATAGGCGTGAATCTTTCACCTTCACAAAGATCACGTTTCACTCGGCCCGGTGCAGAGTGACAGCATGATACTTTGTATTTAAGCATTGACTTTACCATACCAGCTCATTTGGAGGGGGTGGGTGTTTGGGGATTTAACGTCCTTTTCCACCACGTACGGGTGATATCAAAGACGGGGCAACGAGGAAAAGGCCAGCACAAATATTTGGCCCCAGCCGGGATTCGAACTGTGCGTCGGACATGTATACAAACGGCAGTGACGACTACAACTCCGACAGTGACACCGCCAGGGACTGCCCATGTAGGAACAGCATCTGTACTGAAACACAACATCTGAAGAGGGCTAAATTATGATGCAGTTAGTACGGAAGGTGTAAAAAGAAGAAACACAAAGAACGGAAAATACCCGCTAATAAAGAATCTCAATCAATGTTATTTTGTTCCAATGCACATAAACATAAAGAAGTGCAAAGGACGTGAGAAATCAAGTAAAAAAGGCAGAACAAAGAAAGAAAGAAAAAGAAAGAAAGAAAGAAAGAAAAAGAAAGAAAGAAAGAAAGAAAGAAAGAAGTAGAACACACAAAAATCCTTAACACAAAAAACAGTAAGAAAACAGAAAACTACCAAAAATGTTATGCTATCACAACACCCGCAGGGTGACGGAAGGTGTAACATTTTATTTTTTTAATTGAAGTTTTTCATTAATAAAGACAGTTTTAAAGAGTGTTTTGACGCACCTTTTCTTTTACAAGTATACACAACACAATACAATACAGTGCAGTACACTAGGCCGTGAGTAGAATAATTATTACCAGTGAGAATATGAATATCTGATAAAACACGATGACAATATATTGCTCATCCTAAAAGACAAAAGCAGTAGGGTGGGTGGGTGGGTGTTTGGGGGTTTAACGTCCTTTTCCACCACATAAGGGTGATATCAAAGACGGGGCAACGATGAAAAAGCCAGCACAAATATTTGGCCCCAGCTGGGATCGAACTCACAACCCGAGCATTAGTAGTCCAACGTTCTACCATTCGACCACCCCGGCTCCCCCAAAAGCAGTAGGAGTTTCTTCATCACAGCGCATTGCTCATAATCTAAAAGACAACAGCAGAAGGGTTTTTGCCTTGCATATAGTGCTTTGCTCAAAATCCTAAAGCAGCGCATCGCTCGTACTCCGAAAACAACAGTAGAAGAGATTTGTCTTGAATAGCGCATTGCTTGTAATCCTAAAGCAGCAGCAGAAGGTCTTGGCCTTTGCGCAGCATGGCTCATAATCCTCAAACAACAGCAGCAGGATTTTGCGCAGAGCCCACACACACACACACACACACACACACACACACACACACACACACACACACACACACACAGGTGCACACACACACACAGGTGCACACACACACACACAGAGAGGTGCACACACACACACACACACACACACACACACACACACACACACACACACAGAACACACTCACACAGAGACACAGACACAAACAAACAAACAGACAGACAGACACAGACACAGACACAAACAGACAGACAGACAGAAACAGACAGACAGACAGACAGACAGACAGATACACACACACACACACACACACACACACACACACACACACACACACAGAGAACAGAGAGAGAGAGAGAGAGAGAGAGAGAGAGAGAGAGAGAGAGAGAGAGAATTTCAAAAGACAAAATTAATGTGGAAACCTTCATGGTCGTTGTTCAGATCCTCCACGATCACTCTCACTGTTGTAGAGTTAGAGCGCCTTTCCTCCGTAGCTACCTCTGTGGCCACGAGCTGTATGAACACATGTATCGCCTTTTGTCAGGATACAAATGTATTTGAAGTGTTTTAACTTTACAAAACAACAAGAAAGCCTGGCTGTCATGAATGGCTGGTGAAGCACGGCTATCACCAATTTGTCTTATTTATTCGAAATATTTTACGTAAGTTGACGAGATCAAGATTTCTGATAGAAAACTGACTTTCAATATCGGATGACAACGCTGATTTGTCATACTCAGGTTTATTGCATCATCATCATCATCATTAGCTTGCTTTACGTCCTATGGCTTTTGGCCTTTAAGGACAAGTTGCTCCTGGCGTGTGTCTTTGGCTGCTTGCCTGGGCGAGTGTCTTTGGGGTGTGTGAGGGCTGTTTTGCTTAGCTTCGGGCAACGTCAGAGGATCTCTGCTTGGCTTTCTGATGCCTGGTCTGGGTTTGTTTTTCAGTGCCTCAGTCTGTTCTGTCATCCGTACTTTTGCCTTTAGATCATCACTGGGGTGTCCCCTCGCTCTTTGGTAATACTTATAGCAAACATTCAGTGATGCTTTATCAGTTCTGCATCAGTACCTGAAACGTGATGGCG
>JACVVK020000031.1:1197500-1202500 GCA_018292915.2 Batillaria attramentaria | reverse complement strand
GTAGAAACATAAGCATGAAAACACATTCCACAACATAACATTTATAAGTAGATAAAACTATACACATTTACGAGAGAGAGAGAGAGAGAGATGATGATGATGATGAAACGTTTTTTATTCAGGATAGAGCATTTAGGCATTGCTGCCTATCTTACATGCTGTCCTGCTATTCTACATTAAAGGGTATTGAGAAAAAAATCAAAACAAACAAACAAACAATAAAAATGTTTTAAAAAAAATGAAAAAAAGTATAAACTATCTAGGGGAAATACAGGAGAGAAAAATACACACGATAAACAAATCAAAACATAAGAGAGAGAGAGAGAGAGAGAGAGAGAGAGAGAGAGAGATGATGATGATAAAACTTTTTTTTATCAACGGTAAAAGTTTTGACAGAAATTCGCCAGTTTGCAAATTTGCCGTTGCTAATACTACAGAGACTATCTACTAAGGAAAAAAGGGAGCAAAATATAAAAGAAGAAGAAGAAAAAAAGAAAAAAAGATCAACACAGAAAAGTATGCACTAAACTACAAGAAACAAAACCATAGAGAAAATCGTCCATCAGGTCAACACGCATTCACACACACGTACGACAAATCACTGACATAATACTGAAATGATGTAAAATAGAAAATCAAAATTACAGGTTGCCGCGTAACGTACGTTAGAGAGAGAGAGAGAGAGAGAGAGAGAGAGAGACGCACCATCGACAATACTGTACGTAACATCGTTAGGAATGCCTCTGTCTCCATCCCGGGCTGAAACCTGGAAGAAGCTTGTGCCCTGAAACACACAGTGCACGCTACCTAAGGACTCTAAATGTAATGAAGAAGAAGAAAAAAATTGCGGCGGCACTGATCTCGTGGCTTTCTTTGGCGTACTGATGATACGGCAAGTTGAACACTAGCCGGGGAGGTAGGCCTAATTCATATTCTGTCAAGGTACGCAATTTCATTTGGCTATTCCTTTTTTTAAATATGCCACCCAGGCTGACAGCGCTATTGATAATACTAAATAGTGGTAATAAAAATCATATTAAATTTATACAGCGCAGTTCTATAAAATACACCAACTAATTCACACCGTACTCACACATACGTACAACACATCCTAAAACGCAGCTCTTAAACCACAACGAACTCCTAATGTTTATACATATGGCAATAAAGTTATGTTTATGAAATTTATGAAATTAATTATAGGAATTTCCTATTTTGATACGCTCGAATAGATCCTAGCGCGTTTACCCTGGCTAAAGACGCTTCCTAAATACCACCATGATCTTCATAACCATAGTCTCGTTGTGCCACACCCACAGACGTGTAGAGATAGACGCACCGCGGTGCCGGAAAAGTGACGCCGCCGCGCGCCATGTTGCGAGTACCTGGAAGTGCCAGCTGTTTACATAGCGCGCATAGCATTGACCAGACGCTATCAGCTGTTTACATAGCGCGCATAGCACTGGTCCGCTTTATCTTACGTCACATTTCTGATGATGTCTTTCTAAAGAACTTTGTATTTCGAACGAGGCGTCCTACACACAGAGCCTCTGAGTTCTGGTATTCGTAAGATGGGCCGCGATAGCGACACTCGCAAGCGGCCTTGGCAGCGTGCGGCGGTGCGTCTATCTCTTTACGTCTGTGGCCACACCACCAAATACACACACGGACTATCAGACGCCTCCCACAACCCACAACATTTACCGGACGCTGGGCACCTGTGTGAGACCATTTCTACTGTTCCATTTCACTCCTAAAAGCCCATATGCAAAACTCGCAGTTTTTCTTGAAATCTTGAGATCAACAGAAGCCACTTCAAGCCACTATTACGCAATCTGCAGCGGTCTCGCGCCTAACGGGAAAGCCCACGCCTTGCGTCAGTAGTAGTGTCTTGAAGTGGCTCATACTGGAACGCAGTTACGTTCTTTTTAACCTTATCATATAGTGGACAGGGGATGGCAGACAATGGCTACTTTATACAGTTGTGATTGTATCCATCAGATCACGCTGTCGTGGAAACTCATTTTCTTACGCCGCCCTCTCTGTCTGGAACGCTTTACCTGTCACCATTAGGGATCTTCCCACGCTGACTCAATTTAAAGCCCATTTGAAGAGCTACCTCTTTAGGCAAGCTTTCGAGCTGTAGTCCGACCACTGTTTCATCGGCACTCGGTGTGTGTGTGTGTGTGTGTGTGTGTGTGTGTGTGTGTGTGTGTGTGTGTGTGTGTGTGTGTGTGTGTGTGTGTGTGTGTGTGTGTGTGTGTGTGTGAGCGCAAAGAGTGTTTCGTAGAAAACAAACAGGCGCTATATAAACTGTATTCATTATTATTATTATTATTAAACTCACAATAGCGGCATCCTCCAGTATTGTCGTGAAGTAGGGAAGGCGCTCAAAGAACGGGGGTGTATCCTGCACGTCGGTAACAGTGACAACGAAAACGGCAGGCTCTCCCTCACACCGTACACTGGGCTCGGAGATGTTGTTACACTTGCAGTCCGGGCCAGGACACGGAGGACTGCCAAGATCCTGACAATGTAGAAAACTTCACATTTGACCGGATAATGGCACGTACCACAGACTGCAAAAGGGAAACCCCACGTTCACACGATACTTTCTTAACAATGTCTAGCGCAGCCCAGCGGATATTTTTTTTCCCACGTTGTGAGTACACAAAGAACCTCTGTCTGTCTGTCTGTCTGTCTGTCTGTCTCTTTCTCTCTCTCGGCTATTGTCAACAAAAATGTCAACATGTTGAACAATGTTGTACTTTTCTTTTACAGGTCCCTGAAAACACTGGGGAGAGTGCTGTAAATGTATTATCTTGTTATAATGTATGCACACCCCTTCCTGATGGGGGCAAATGCCCTTTAAGGAACAAACATTCTTGAGTCTCTCTCTCTCTCTCTCTCGTTGAAAAGTCAAGTCTCATGCTGCGTAAAATTCAGTTCGAAAAGTCTGTCAATAAAGTAATTAAAGTGTTTTTATATTTCTTCAAGGATCTGGGTGGAATTCATTTCGCACAAGAGACCGGCAATGGCAATGAAAATGACAGTAAAGGTTTCTTTTGAAACGGAAAAATGTTTTGACACACGTGTCAGTTATTAATCTGCAGTTGTTAAACTACAAAATCGGAGAGAGAGAGAGAGAGAGAGAGAGAGAGAGAGAGAGAGAGAGAGAGAGAGAGAGAGAGAGAGAGAGAGAGAGAGGCCCACCTGCGCAAAGACATGAAACTGATAGTAATCCCTCTGTTCATAGTCAAGTTCTCGTTTCAGTATAATATCTCCAAGGTTCGGGTTCTCTATCACAAATGTTGTGTTGTAGATGTCGTCTGCTCCCTGGAGAACAACCAGAAGACATTAGAGAAAAGAGAAGATTTCAAACAATAATGATAAAAATGATAATGATTATGGCGACAAATATTGAACACTACTACTACTACTACTGCTGCTGCTGCCACTACTACCAAATATGGGGCTGGGGACAAATCAGTGTTTGTGCTGTTTTTTTCGTCGTTGCCCCGTCTATGATATCAGCCGTATGTGGTGAAAAAGGACGTTAAACCGCCATACACCCACCCCCACTACTACCACTACTACTAATGGTTATGATGATGATGATAATAATGATGATGATGATGATGATGAAGAAGAAGAGGAAGATGAAAAAAAAGACAATAATGATTTTTTTTTTAAACCGCTTTTAAAGTTGTCATTCTATGACGGGCGGGAGTGTGGGTGTGCAACAGAATGTATGCACCTTCCTGAAAGGCTGTATATGTAAATGCATGCATACGCTTGAAAAACCGTGAAATTTATAAAGTTTAACTACTGAACTGCATCTTCCTTTCAAGACTGTCACTAAAATAAAGCATGGATTTCTTCACTCACCTGTGCTTGTGCCTGAAAACACAGGAACAAAAATCGAATCAGCCATTAAAATTACACGCAGGATAAAGTATTCCACCGTTTTGGGTGAAATCAAACATAAACGTATGTTCTTATAGCTTTGAGGAAAATGCCGTTACACCTGCATCATAAAACTAAAAGCATCTATGCGAAAAAAAAGGGAATACTTTTCGGGCTTATTCTCTTTTTTTTACATACTACATTTATTCCCTTTCGGGAAAATCGCGCTACTTTCTCCGATGGAAGCGCGTCGCCGCGGTGCAGCGCCATCTAATACCTATCCTATTTTTCCATTTTGCTGGAGGAGGAAAGCCGGACAGCCCGGAAAGAAAACCCCCGATGAGAAGCCCGGTAGCCAGGAAAAACCGGTATCACATATCACAAGGTCAATCTGGGCTCGAACCCACGGTTCATCGCCGTGACAGCGGTGACGGCAATTCAGTAGCGCAGCGGCTAAGTCTACAGCTCACCCCAAACGATAGTGCGGACTGTAAGCATAAGAAACGCATATCTCTAGGTAAAAGGGGTTTGCAGGTAGGTCGTCTGCTTGGCGTTTATGTGAGTCAAAGGGGGCGCAACTCTTGTTGCGACCGGCGGCTGTTGTTTGTGCTCGTCCCTTTTTTTTTTTCTTTTTTTTTTCTCTCGGATTTTTACATGTGGGTGTGTGCGTGTGTGTGCGTGTGTGTGTGTGTGTGTGTGTGTGTGTGTGTGTGTGTGTGTGTGTGTGTGTGTGTGTGTGTGTGTGTGTGTGTGTGTGCGTGTTATTGTTGTGATATTACATATTTAACTATTGGGACATGGCATATTGTGTATGTGGTTGTTGTCTGTTTTTAAGCCGCAACCGAATTGCCTCCTCTTGAGGACAATAAAGAATTATTGAATATTGAAGTTTCCGCAGTAGAAGCAGAACCGACAGCAAATTTGTCCAAACTGCAATAGTAATTGAAGGTAGAGAAAATACGACTATAATAATAATAATAAGGCGCCTATCCATGGGAACCAAGCTCTAAGCGCCGTACAAAATTAGGACAGTAAAAAAAAGCGAAGCAAAAAGCATAAAACAACGCATTCTCTCAACCTACACTGGACGAATA
>JACVVK020000031.1:1187500-1190000 GCA_018292915.2 Batillaria attramentaria | reverse complement strand
GATCACTTTGGCGTTAATGCGCCTGAAATGCGGTTATAATAAAGATATACTGTAAATGCTAATGTTAATGTTGTGCTCTTGTTGTGATAAAACTGACTGCTTAGAAGGAAACAGTGTTGCAACACACACACACACACACACACACACACACACACACACACACACACACACACACACACACACACACACACACACACACACACACACACACACACACACACACACACACACACACACACACATACACACACACACATGTTAACGCATGTACCCAATGAATCCATGGTCTACTGCATCTTGCATAAACTACGACAGCCACCACCACATCACCATCTCCACAACAACCACCGCCAGTAGTAGTCTGTGCAAACGTACATCTTCGTAATACACAAAAGCCTTTTTTTAATATCCATACACTTTAATCCTTTCAGGCATTTGACGAACACATCAAATCGCACAACGACTAACTACTATAATAAACCTATTCATGGAATGAATTTCATTGAACGAGTATTACTTCAAAGTAATGACAATATCATACATGCCCGGATAGATCAGAGGAACAGCACACAGTGTTGACACACGATGCACAGAAACAATGAAAAATGAGAAAACAATTCAGGGTGGGTGGGTGTTCGGGGGTTTAACGTCCTTTTCCACCACATATGGGTGATATCAAAGTCGGGGCAACGATGAAGAAGCCAGCACGAATATTTGGCCCCAACTTTGATGCTAACTCACGACCCGAGCTATAGAAGTCCAACGCTCTAACGTTCGGCCACCCCGGCTCCAGAGAAAACAATATAGAGGACAAGAGTGCAGAACAAGAAAACTAGGAGGGTTGGAAAAAAGTTGTAGTCCATTTCTGCAGCGTCGTCAGTGTTCCGTTTAGGCGCAAGTGTGCGTATTTATACGCACAAAACTTTTAAATTGACGCACAAATTTGAGAACAGCGCGTCAGAGGGGACGCACGTTTTTCGTCTCGGCATGATACAGGGTGGGGTGGGTGTTTGGGGGTTCAACGTCCTTTTCCACCACATACGGGTGATATCAAAGACTGGGCAACGATGAAAAAGCCAGCACAAATATTTGGCCCCAGCCGGGATACCAACTCACGACCCTAGCATCAAAAGTCCAACGCTCTACCATTCGGCCACCCCGGCTCTCCTCGGCGTGATACACTACAATTCACATACATCTCTCCTACTTGAATACGTATGTAAACAACAGCAACAACGAACGGTTTTGACTTTCAGACTTTTTATTTGAAAGAACATGGGCCCTCAATACTTACAAAAGGACCCTCAAAAATATGGAGAGAGGGTCCCAAGGACCCTTATATTTTCGAATCACAGAGAACACTGGTTGAGGAGTTACTCACTTTCTTGATCTATGACGCCGAAAGGAATGAAAAGACTGATTTGAAATTTCGTACGATATGGTCGAAATAAAAAAGCACGTGTAAATGATGTATACATGTGCCACGTTCGGTGGATATAGCTGAACAAATATGGAGGCTACGAACTTTTTCCACACCCCTCGAACATACAGAAATCAAAAAGACTTGTCACCATACTCAAAATTTCTGGGCGGGGTTCACAACACTGCTGAAAGATAACACTGTTAACTGCTCAGCACTGGTTCTTACAGATACTCTAATTATCTTCGGGGTGGCAGAATGCTTCAATACAGACTCAGTTTTTGATCTGCTCATCCTGCTGGCAAAATATCATATTTATGTAAGTCGTCTGAAAGAAGTTTTACCTGACTTAAATGTTTTCATAGGCCTTGTTAAGCATCGATATGCTATGGAGAGATACTGTCATGGAATCTCAGGAAAACTTAACAAATTTAATATGAACTGGATGCCATACAGAGCGCTTGTGACGTGAGGCATATAGTGAATATCTAACATCTGCAACCTCGTGTATAATGTACTATGCAATCTGTGTGTCCATTGTGTGTGTGTGTGTGTGTGTGTGTGTGTTTTGTTGTTGTTCTTTGTTTGTTTGTTTTTCTTTGTTTGTTTGTTTTTCTTTGTTTGTTTGTTTTTCTTGTGTCTAAGTGTGTGGGTGTGTGTGTTTTGTTGTTGTTTTTTTGTTTCGTTTTGTGTGTATATGTGTGTGTGTGTGTGTGCTCCTTGTGTTTGTCTCCTGTATGGGTGTTGTAGGGGAAGGGGGGGATAAGTGTATGTAATGTATGTGAGACTGTACTATTGGAAGATGTATGTGTACAAATCTAGAGGTTGGTTGTGAGATGTCCTTTAAGTCCTTCTTTTTTGTTTTCCTTCTTCCAACAATTGTGAAAGATGTAGTTGTATCAATGTATGTGTGTTCGATTTGATGTCTATGTGTAAAAAAAAAAAAAAAAAAAAAACCCAAAAAACAGAATAAAAAAAAAAAAAAGAAATCAAAAAGTTAATAATACGTACATATATATATATATATATATATATATACCCTTATATATTTCTAGTTGAGTTCACTTAAAGCATGCACAT